>SJYT01022046.1:10511-39102 GCA_006410635.1 Cephalophus harveyi | reverse complement strand
GGAGAGGTCTGACAGAATATGGTCCACTGAAGAAGGGAATGGCTAACCACTTCAGTATTCTTGCCTTGAGAACCCCATGAACAGTATGAAAAGGCAAAAAGACAGGACACTGAAAGGAGGTGCCCGATATGTTACTGAAGATCAGTGGAGAAATAACTCTGGAAAGAATGAAGGGATGGAGCCAAAGCAAAAACAACATCCTGCTGTGGATGTGACTGGTAATAGAAGCAAGGTCAGAAGCTGTAAAGAGCAATATTGCATAGGAACCTGGAATATTAGGTCCATGAATCAAGGAATCAGCCATAAGCATACATATATCCCCTCCCTTTTGAAGCTCCCTCCCATCTCCCTCCCCATCCCACCCCTCTAGGTTGATACAGAGCCCCTGTTTGAGTTTCCTGAGCCATACGGCAACCTCCCATTGGCTATCTATTTTACATATGGTAATGCATGTTTCCATGTTACTCTTTCCATACAGCTCACCCTCTCCTCCCCTCTCCCATGTCCATAAGTCTATTCTCAACAATAGACTTTTCTTCTCCAGTTCTGCCTTCAATAATTCCATCTTATTATTATTTTTACTGACCGTAGCTTTTATAATAATTCCTTTACCATAAATGTTTGTTGGATTAAACCCCTGAATAATTGACAATCACCTCACATTTAAATGTATGCTCTTTTGGGAATATATATCTTAAGAGCAACCATTTAACTTAAATATGATGATTATTAACAAAAAGGATTAACTGATAGCGCAGTATTTGTTTGCAAAAGTGTCTTATGAGAACTGTAATTAAGGCATAAGTAACTTTTAGTGACAAGGACCATTGAGGCCCTGAGCACTAGAAGTCCAACTACCCTGTTGAAATAAACATGTGGAGAGGCTCTGACCATATGGAAAAGCTGCTGAGCCCAGGCATTCAAACCAATGTGCCACACATGTGAGAACAGGTCAGCCACCAGCTGATTTCCAAGCAACAAGCATGTGGAATCAAAGAATTGGCCAGAAGAGACCTGATGAAGTAAGAAGACTTAATAAAACAGTGGTTGTTTAAAGCTGGACAATATGGGAGTGATTTGAAACTCAGCAGTAAACAACCATGCATGCATGCTCAGTCACTTCAGTCCTGTCCACCTCTTTGCTACCCTGTGGACTGTATCTCACCAGGCTCCTCTGTCCATGGGATTCTCCGGCAAAAAATACTGGAGTGGGTTGCTGTGTCCTCTGCCAGGGGATCTCCCCACCTAGGGATCAAACCCCTGTCTCTTGTGTCTCCTGCATTACAGGCAGGTTCTTAACCACTGAATCACTGGGGAACACTAAAGCTATTTTTCCAAAACAGAAATCTGACCACATCACTTAACCACTTAAAATTCCATGAGGGGTTTTATTCTACATTAATAAGACATGTCACAGACTCCTTTTCAAGGCACAGAACAGTTCTGTGCCCTGGCCTCAACTTCTTCATCTTTTCTCCTACTTCCGGCTTTAAAGGACACATCAGGCACTTTGCCTGTGGTGTTCTTTCGCCTGATTTGCCTTTAGGTTCAAATTTTTGAAAGTTATTTGTCTACTTAGTTTTAATCTTCACAGCCTAGCACACTATAAGGAACCTTATAGCTTCTCAATAAGTGATAGGCCCTAAACAGGCATGGATTCTTGAAGAGTATAGAAGTTAGGGCAAGTAATTGCCATTTTACCAGCATTGTGTCTTATATAGGGCTTCCCTGGTGGCTCAGAGGGTAAAGCGTCTGCCTCCAATGCGGGAGACCCGGGTTCGATTCCCGGGTCGGGAAGATCCCCTGGAGAAGGAAATGGCAATCCACTCCAGTATTCTTGCCTGGAGAATCCCATGGACAGAGAAGCCTGGTAGATTACAGTCCACGGGATCGCAAAGAGTCGGACACGACTGAGCGACTTCACCTCACCTCAGTTCATTTAGCCTTTAAAACAAGACATAATATCTATTCTATGTATCTCTAAGTGTTAACTGAATAATAAAATTAAATATTTAACTAAAGGCAGTTGATAAACTTGGAGAAGGCAATGGCACCCCACTCCAGTACTCGTGCCTGGAAAACCCCATGGGCAGAGGAGCCTGGAAGGCTGCAGTCCATGGGGTCGCTAAGAGTCGGACATGACTGAGCGACTTCACTTTCACTTTTCACTTTCCTGCATTGGAGAAGGAAACGGCAACCCACTCCAGTGTTCTTACCTGGAGAATCCCAGGGACAGAGGAGCCTGGTGGGCTGCCGTCTATGGGGTCGCACAGAGTCGGACATGACTGAAGCGACTTAGCAGCAGCAGCAGCAGTTGATAAACTATAAAATCCAGTATAATTGCTATTGTTTTAAATTTATAAATGATTAGGAATCAAGGGAGCTTGGTTTGGATTTTGGATCCACAATTACTATCTATGAACACCAGGGCAGATCACTTTTCTTCATAGGTAAATATAGATTTATGTGTGTGAAAAAACAAATGAGATCACTGAGAAAAATGTTTTAAGAACTATTTATCTTTATTATATAAAGATTGTCAATGATGAATAACATTGATTAATGTTAATTAAGTTAATCATTCTCATTTCCGTATCACAGGCAGCTACCCCAATTCCTGAATATTGCTGAGAGGAAAACCACAAGTGAATCTGTACCACAAATGCTTGAATTTCTCTTATTTCTGAACAGGACACAGAGCCTGGAATGAGAGAACACAACAGAGACTGGGGTATGTCAGATGTGAAGATTGTATCCAGGGGAGATGGATGGACACAATGTAGCAGGAGGAGGAAGCAAGCAACTTCTGGAGAGAGGTCTTCTGCAAAATCCGGGAGAAATTAACAGCTTTGAGTCCCTAAGACATTATAAAATTACACCTTTCAGAACTGATGTCTGCAAAGATGGGATGCCCAGAGTTAAAAACAAACTTAGGTCCTGTCTCTTGAGGGGGAAAATGTGAAGGGATCTATGGGAGAAGATAACTCCCCTCCTCCACATAATACATTTTGAAAGAAAAATCCATTTATCTATGCCCAAAACAATCAAGACTGACTGTGTAGAGATTGAAGTGCCTCAGTCCATCTGCTGATGATATTTATTGCTTTTTGGCACCTTCTACATATTTACCAAGCCTATGTAAAAGAAAGCCATGATTCTTATTTCTAGGACAAAAACAGATGGTGCTCCAGCAGGTAATAATTTAATTAAATGGCTTCTAAAGCATGAACAAATTGTTCCAAAGGAAAGAAAATATTTTATTTATTCTTTAAAATAGGGAGGGGAAGAAAAAGCTAAATCAAATGTCACTCTTATTGCAACATTACTAGGGTTTAACTAAATCTCCTGCTCTTGAAAAACAAAGTGCCTTTCCCTCTTTTACTTCCTCCTAATACAGAATCAAATTGTCTCAAATGATATGGATCTTGTTCAACAGGTTTCATGTTTTTTATCTCTAAGAAACAAGTTCAAGCTAATATGAAATAGTTTTGATAAAGCTGAAATCAGATATTTTTGGAGTAGGACTAATTTGTATATTTCAATTAAGTTACATAATGTATTTCATGGGCTCAACAGCATAGAAATAATAAGCTACATATCTAAAATTCAATTTATTAACAAACAAAAAGAAAGTCTTTCATTCCACTTAAAGGCAGGAGGCCCTTTTAAAACCCCTGTGATACATGGATTGAAATGTTCTTATAGTAGAAAATAATAATGTTGTAGCAAAACATAGTAAAGATCATATACTTGGGTTTAAGAGAGAAATGGGAATGAATCCCAGCTCTGCCACTTGCCAACTGTGTAACTTTAGGACAAGAAATTAATTTTTCTAAAACTCTGCTTTCTAAATTGTATGTACATACATGTGTATACACACACATACAAAGAATGACTGTATTTACAGGGTCACTGTGAGAGTTTAATGGATGAATTTCAAGCACTTAGCACATTCTTAAATGTAAGCATTCTACAAATGGCTGCCAATCATCATTACCCTTAAAATTCATTAAGCAATAAGAATAGTGTACAGTACTGGAGCTATGAAAATAAGAACACAAACCTAGAAAATGTTTCAAGTAAATTACAATCTAATCAGCAAAGATACATATATATACACACTTAAAACATTATTAAGAGGCAATCTAAGGGGTCTAAAAGAAGAATTCAGGAATGATGGAATTAAGTTAAAGAGGCTTTCAATAGGAACTAAAGCTGTGCCTTGAAAAATGAATAGTGTTTAAGCATTCAGAAGTCCCTAAAGAATGAAAGATGTGCTCCAGCAGGAGGTTGGGAATGAGTACCTGCATCTGACCATCAATGAAAGGCCTCTCTTAAAAGACAAAATGATAAATAACAGAGGCCAATAGAAAATAAGTTTGAGTGGATGGGACAGGAAAGGTCTATCTATATGAAAGGAGATCATTGTACCTTCTTCCAGGATAAAGATTCCCTGAGAATTGTGTTTGACAAAAATTGTGATATAGAATAAGGAAAGTTAGCACCAAGAACATTATTTCAGTGAAGCATGTAACCCTAGGAGGCTTTGCAGGTGACTCAATGGTCAAGAATCCACCTGTCAAAAAGGAGATGCAGGTTCAATCCCTGGGTTGGGGATCCCCTGGAGAAGAAAATTGCAACCCACTCCAGTATTCCTGTCTGGGAAATCCCATGGACGGAGGATCCTGGTAGACTATAGTCCATGGGGTTGCAAAAGAGTCAGATATGACTTAGCATCTAAACAACAGATAACCCTAAAGAGTTATGGAATAGATAACAGAGAAAACTGAAGCCATTTATATTAAACGATGATGCCCTTTACTAAAGTTTGGTAATTTAGAACTCAAAGTGATAAACTTGCCTTAGTAATGTTATCATTGTTTAAAATTATACTGTTACATATTATATTTAATACCTACATATAGTAATTATATATTTAATTTATACAATATTTAAAATATGGCCTTGTATTCAGTGATAATAATGATAGCAATACTATACTTTTCACATTCATATTCTCAGTCTTGGTTAAAAGTCATATAAACAGGATTTTTGATGTGTTGAATCCTATTTGTTCTCTTAACTCTGATGAGCAGTGATCCAAATGTTTCAGCATGTATAATGAAAAGACTTTGATGTTGGGAGGGATTGGGGGCAGGGGAAGAAGGGGACGACCGATGATGAGATGGCTGGATGGCATCACTGACTCGATGGACACGAGTCTGAATGAACTCCGGGAGTTGGTGATGGACAGGGAGGCCTGGCGTGCTGTGATTCATGGGGTCGCAAAGAGTCGGACACGACTGAGCAACTGAACTAAATTGAACTGAATGAATCGCTAATTATTAAGAAAATATTCTTTTTCCTATAATCAGCAATGCTTTGGATTCCAATGCCTTGTCTACAAAAGCCACAGTATAAGACAGCTGTAATTCCCCTGAATAAATTTATATTACAATGTACAAGCAAATGCTTCTGGGATGCTTTTTAAAGGAGAATAGATGCCTTACATAGAAAATAAATATTCTAGTTATCCTATTGACATAGTCGACCCTGCCAACTTGGAGAATTAGGGTTAGAATTTTGGTAAATCAGAAAGCTGAAAACTATTTGATACTATAATTGCCAGTTTAAGAATATAATACCATAAGTGAAAAATCAGGGTTAGATTAACCAAAATACCCACAGAAATAATCTTTTAATGGTATATTTCTAAAACATGTGAAACAATGCTCTTAGAGTTTAATAATTCTTATATTCATTAAAAATGAAATGTTAAGACAGCAAGCTAAGAAAATACCATGTGTGTCCTACACAATTTAAGTAAATAATGGTTATTTTGAAGTGATTCTTTTTTATCCTTTGCTACTTCAGGGATCCCTCCTCCAGAGTTTCAGAAAAAAGCTTGCATATTCATTCTAATTTGCTCTAGAAAATATGCATATGAAGAGTTACTTTCCCTGGCCTGTTCCTTGTTGCAAAGATTTAAAACCTTTTTTTTTTTTTTTGGTTTAAATTGGAATTGACTTCAACATCCTACCTCCCACTTTAGTCCCAGACATGTAATATACCCTGGACATGTATAACCAAAAACACTTTAAAAAAGTTGACATGCTTGATGCCCAGTGTGTTTCTCCATAATCTGTCTCTAAAAAGCTTATTGCAAAAAAAAAAAAGGCAACAAATGAAAAAAGTTTTACTTCATCAAAAGCAAATTTGCAGTTCAAAGGATACCATCAAGAAAGCGATAAGGCTACCCACATAACAAGAGGAAATATTTATAAATTTTATATCTGATAAGGGAGTTTATCCAGTATAAATAAAGAACAAACACACCTCAATAGCAAGCAGAAAATATTAAAAATCAAAGGATTTGAGTAGACATTTCTCAAAAGAAGTTATACAAATAGATAATAAGCATAGGAAAAGACACTGAGTCATTAAGGAAATGCACATCAAAATCACAACGGAAGACTTGACACACTTTAGGGTGACTATAATCAAAAACCAGTAACAAGAATTGTCAAAAAGGTGGAGAAATTGTAACTCTGATGCATTACTAATGGGAATGGAAAATAGTATAGCTAGTTTGGAAAGTAGTCTGGCATAGCCTCATAAATTGAACATTAAGTTACTATATGATATAGGAATTCCACTTCTAGAAATATATCTAACATAAATGAAAATTTCTTAATTTGTACAGGGATGTTTCAGAGCAGTATTATTATTAATAACCACAAAGGGAAAAGACTCCAAATACTCACTAAATAATGAAAATATAAATATAACATATCTATACAAGGAATATTACATAGAATAAGATTCTATTTATACTAAAGGTCCAGATTAGGCAAGTTTAGAGTGATAGACAGTAGATAGTGACTCATGAGTACATGGTGCTAAGGAGGATGCTAGTTTGGAAGAAATGAGGAATAACCATGTGACTGCTATGAATGGGAGATTTCTTAAGTAACACAAAGTTTCTAAAATTGATTTGGTTATGGTGATAGTTGTACAACTCTGAACACAGTAAATACCACTGAACCAAACACATCGTACAGGTGGATTTTATGGTATGCCATTTATATGTCAATAAAACTTTTTCACGTTTATTGCCAATTCCTATTATTCTTGTTCTGCCTTTTTCCTTTTCTAAACTCCAGCCAAAATTTCTTCATTTTATAATTGCTCCCAGTAAGAATGCAGATAATCAACATGGGCTTGAGGCAAAAAGTTTCCCAAAAGGTATACAGTAGTAAATCTAAATATTCCAAACTAATACCAGGAAAACTTTCAGGTAGGAGAAAGCTTTGCCTTCAAGAGCTGTCGTTCTTTGACAAAAGTAATGATTCCCGCTCTCCCTATACACAGATTCATGTTTGCTTACAAAAGAAATATGGAAAATAGTATCGAGGTATCGAAAAACTTCACTCGGGCATACTTCTGGAGAAAAACTGGGTTCAAAAGTACACATGCACCCAATGTTCACTGCAGCACTGTTTACAATAGCCAAGACTTAGAAGCAACTTAATGTGCATCCTCAGATGAGTGAAAAAAGAAGATGTGGTACATATGTACAATAGAATATTACTCAGCCATAAAAAGGAATGAAGTAATGTCATTTGCTGCAATATGGATGAACCTAGAGATTATCACACTAAATGAAGTACACCAGACAGAGAAAGACAAATATCATATGATATTACTTACACGTGGTCTCTTAAAAAAAAAAAGATACAAATGAACTTATCTAAAAATCAGAACCCTATTTACAGAGTAAACATGATTACCAGGGGTGAAGGTAAAGTCATGCTGTGCAAAAAAAAAGAGGAAATGTGACATATACAAGGTTTTCTTTGGAAAAGTAAAGTCTCTTCTTATACATAGGGTGAAGGATTCAGAGGCAATTTTTTAAAGAGCAGATGCCTCTGTTAATAAATATTCATGTGACACAGAACTGGAAAGTCAAAATTACATTTATAACATTACTAAATAAATAGCATTGTCCTTATTGCAGGCTTAATAATGCTATTAGAATGGTAAATATGCAGAAAGCTCAAATTCATTACATTGGCAGTATTTTTAAATAACAGTTTTAGGAATAAGGATCCAAATTAGAAATATTCCCCTTTATGTGATTTTCTTTGACTTGCCATACAAATGTTAAAGCACAATTTTTAAAATTTTAAATGTTGGCTAACCTGATGTAGAAACTGTTGGTTGCTGCTGCTGTTTTGTCTAAGTCCACTGCCTACATTATTGTTTCCCTTCCTGCTTTGCTTTTCCTTTCAGACATCAGAACATTAAACAGAACCACACTAGGTCACTTGGATATAGAGACAGCCGAATTTCCAATGTTCTCCCTGGTTGTTTTACACAGTTAAAGCTCAAAATGCTAAATAAACTGTGAAAATAAATGTACTTTAAAAAAAATTTTTTTTTAAACACTTCAAATCATTTAGGCTAGACCTGTCACTTGAAAAACACTGAACAGCAGATCTTAATAAAATCCATTTAACTTCACAGTACATCTGTGATTTGAAAATTTTTCTTCTGACACAGCTTAATGAACCTTTAATTTACCTTTCATTCAGTATCCATTGAGGGTCATTAAAAGACAAAGTCTCAAGTCAATGCACTTAATTACAGTCATCATATGTTATTATGTACTATTATATAACACCATATGCCAATTATCAGGGGACTTCACTAGATACAGAACAACACATCTGCACACATGTATCACTTGGTCTATAGACCTAAATTTGAACAATCTTTGAAAAGCAACAGTACTTTTAAAGTATTGATATTCAGATTTAAGATATTAACTAAATGCATTTTTAACTAAATACTATTTTAAATATAATAGTGTTGATTGTTTTCTTCTTTTGTCTTGATATTAGACTACATTTTAACATATCAAGTAGAACCTCTAAAAGAAAACACTGGTCATAGCACTTAGACATCAAGACACAATGAGTCCAAAGTAATTTAATACCTGACTTTCTGAAAGATGAAGTAAATAACATTATGTTTGATTATCATTTGAGAAATGTTAGAGGATCTGTCATTCATCCAGTTTCCTGTCCCTGCTGATAGTCACCCAAATTTACCCCAGGCACTTCACCCCTTTATTTTTCTCTGTTCTTAATGCTGCTTTTAGCCATAATTAGTCTCCATTACACACCACTAAAAGTCATCTTTTTAAATTTGGCATTTTTTGTTTTATTTCTGTCCTTCTTAAAAAACTTCTTTAAGTACTCATTCTCCAGAATCATTTAAAATATATATTTCATCATGAAACCATTTAGCATAAGCAATTTTGATCTACCTGTCATATCTAATCTTTTGTGATGCCATTGTTAGTTTGCAAATTGGCCTCCTTACATGGAGAAAAGGAGAGGCTGCAAAAAGAAGCAGAGAACTCCAGATCAGTAGGCTGCAGGTGTACTAAGCAAGGCTTACTATGAGGCTGCTTTTGGGTGGGCACAAGATGGGTAGCATTCCATACCACCACCCCCTCCAGAATCTGGTTTATAATAGAGGCCTTAACTGGGGTCAGTCAACATACTATACAAATGGTCTCAAGGCATACTTTCTCATGGTTGCACCTTGAAAATGGTCTTCACTGTGAGAATACTGGAAAGAATGTACATTCCATGGACAAAGGAGGAGATGAGGAACCTCTGATTGCTAGTGTCTAGCTCATAGGTTAACCAGTGGTCAAATTCTCTCAAAGGCCTCCTTCAACAAACATTTTATATACATGTAGGGAATACCCATACACCCATTACCCTGCTAAGAAATCTACTTTATTCTGAGATGTTTACTTTCCCCACATCCAAATTCATAGCAAATTCATACTTTCCCACACAACCAAATTCATAAGAAATGTTTACAGTCACCCCATCCCAGGTGGCATTCATGACTTACTTTTACTAGTTTGTGCATATGCCAACTTGGTTATTATTCTGAACCTGATTAGACAATGATAGTTCCTTTTAGGTTTCAAGCTGTTGAAGGATGATTTTAGAAAAAAACACAGTACCCTTGTTATTGTTAAAAAGCCTTTCACTGATAGCTTTTGATAAGTTCAGGAAAATATCAGCATCAAAATTTCCAATAGGTGTCACATGCTTGGAAGAAAGGCCCAGAGACAACCTTGGAGCACTTTTTAATAAATCTTGCATCACTACCTTTCTTCATAGCACAGAGTGGGTAATGCATGGAGAAATATAGGCATTAACCATTCTGAGTCAAAAGAGATTTGAATGAATCCATTTCTGAATGTAAAATGCTTTAGAAAAGGCTTATTATTTATTTTTTGTGAATGATATAAAATATACAAAGAATGATTTTAAAGTTTGTGTCAAGAACTCTGAAAGAATTCTTTCAATAAGTACAAAAATTATTTTTCCTTCTTAGAAATACATAAAATAATAGTGCACATTACAATAATTCAGTGACACTAACAGTTCAAAAGCTTCATCACTGATGTTTTAGACAAGTTGCTTAAACACTCTGAACTTCAATGTCCTTATCTGAAAATTGGTGATAATACTAGAACCAGTTTTTATTGTTCTTGTGAAGATTCAATTATTTAAAACAGTCCTGGATATGAAATAAGTCTTTAGAGTGTTGCTTATATGTCTAGGACTTACCTGTTGGCCCAGACAATAAAGAAGCTGCCTGCTACTCAATTCCTCCATAAACACTTTTGTCTATTCAAATTTCCTTTCATTCTTCTCCTCCTTTCCAACCTCCTCCTTTTTCTCCTTATTTTTCTTCTGTTACAGAGAATATTTAACATACATGGAAGTAGAAATATATCAACCGTCAACCCCTGGTAATCATTTGCAGCTGACCAGCAACCTAACCATAACCACATTTCCATCAATTCTCACTCATATTATTTTGAGAAAAAAAAAATGAAAAAATTCCAAACCAAAAAACTCAAGACATACTTTATGTGTAATCAATTTAGTACATATTTCTAAATGTTAAGAACTAATTTTTAACATAAATGCAATACTATCATTCACCTAACATTAATTCTCTAAACTTATCAAGTATGCAGGAAGCGTTCAAATCACAAATGATTCTGAAGAATTATATGTGATGTACTCCAGGTGAAAAGCTGTAAAGTCAATGTATTTATTTCACAAAAAAATTCAGTAGCAAAATTAAGATTATTTAGTGCAAGGAAGAAATAATAACAGCAATATTTAAAACTTCAGATTTCCCTAATTTTAATGGATATTGACCAACCTAGACAACAGAGGATCAGATGGCTGGATGGTATCACCAACTCGATGGACATGAGTTTGAGTGAACTCTGGGAGGTGGTGATGGACAGAGAGGCCTGGCGTGCTGCAGTTCATGGGGTTGCAAAGAGTCAGACATGACTGAGCAACTGAACTGAGTGGATAGTGTGCAGGCATGCTAAGTCCGTAAGTATCTGGACTCTTTTTGACCCTATGAACTGTATCCCCTCAGGCGCCACTGTCCATGAGATGCTCCAGGCAAGAATACTGGAGTGGGTTGCCATGCCCTCCTCCAAGGATCTTCCCAACCCAGGGATCAAACTCACGTCTCATCTCCTGCATTGGCAGGTGGATTCTTTACCACCAGCACCATCTGGGAAGCCCGATGGCTGGTAACAGGTGGTACTTACTAGATACTGAAAATCTGCCTTTGGGAATATTTTTGTTAAATAAAGAAAATCTGGCCTAAGATACCTTCTACCTCATATATCTTGTATTTTAATAGTTTTGATTAGCATTATGTTGGGTTTTCCCAGTGGCTCAAGGGTAAATAACCTGCCTGTGATGTAGAAGATGATAGAGACCTCAGGTTCAATCCCTGGGTCGGGAAGATCCCCGGGAGGAGAACATGGCAAGCCACTCCAGTATTCTTGCATGGAGAATCCCAAAGACAGAGGATCCTGTATACACAGTATTATGATAGAGTGTAATAACTTTGAGAGATGCTAGTCAAAAGTTATTAGTATTTGTTCTAAAAAATTAGTCCCATGTATTTCATATTACTCTATTGAATATTTTATAAATACAATTTTTGGTAAAATTCATTCATTAATTTAATAAGTGGTTATTGAACATCTACTATGTGCTGCCAGGTATGTTCCCAGACACAGGAGATCCAGCAATGAAAAGAACAGCAGGAATCCTGGCTCTCATGGAACTTACTTCTTGTGTGGTATGAAAAACAATTAAACAAAATTTTATAAAGATATGTAGTATAACATATAACATGTAATATAAATATACATATTATGTAAAGCAGTACACAGATGGACAAAAATCCTGAATAGAGAGAGAAACTGGGGCTGCAGTTGGGAGCAGGGAGAGGGCTTACAATTTCAAATAGGTGGTCAAAGTAGTTTTTCAAATAGGTGGTCAGAGAACTGAAGCTCTTTTTATAATTCCATTCCACTTACTGTCTTCATGAGGATGATGTCTACTAACAAAGGCTAGTCTGTGGCACGTAAAAACTGGTTTCCATTAAATCTCCTCTTGGGGAGCAGTGAATATAAAGTCTGAAATTTAGCCATAGGTCAAGCTGGCCATTCAGGATTTACTTGAAATAAAACTGAAGCACTGATTTCAAATATGTACTTCACAATGCTTCAGAATTAATAAAAACATAATTCATGCCACTAACAAGGTTTAGAAAAATAGCACTCAAGCATTTTCACTTCAATTCAGACAAGCAAATGTATTAAGACAAAGAGCCGAGGAAGAAGCCTCCAGCCTGATGCTCCAGGTAACTGTGGTAACCCCTCTTTAGAGCTATTGAATTATACTGTCTGTATGACTACCTTCAACATGACTTAGAATGATGATTTACAAGAGAAATATAGAGCTGCTATGTATTCCCATGACTGATCTTAAAGCTGTAGGATCACCCCTCTTGCAATCACTCCTTTGCTACAGGAGCAAATAAGTCTTTTTCAAGGCAACTCTAAACACATGATGAATTTTGGCCGTGTTTAACCCTTTCAAATATAAAACAATCAAAAAGAATTTAGCTTCAGAAAAAAAGACCCAACAGTGTCTCATTACCAACAGGACTGAAGGGAACTGTGCTATTGAACTTGCAAGTTAAGCCTCAAAAATCTTTAAGAGTTTAAAAAAAAAACAAAAAACACTGGATGCCAGGGAGGCTGTAGAGAGGCCAACAGTCTCAAAACACTGCTGATAGGAGAATGAGTCCAACACTTTTGGAAAAGTGTTTAAGAAAATTTATCAAAGGCCTTATAATGTCTATAGCTATAATCTACTTCTTGCAATCTAGCCTGAGGAATTAAAACAAATGCAATAAAATTTTCATTGCAATTTGTAAATTAGAATGGCTCTTTTCTTTTTAAACCTCTACTTACCCTTTCAATTTTCAAAGCTAATCTATGCTATAATCCTTATCAGCAGCAAGAAAGGCACTTGTGAACCTCTTAAAGATGCATGTCACAATAAGGATTCTAGTAGTGTCATTTGTTCAAGATAGGAGGTCATTCTCTTTTTACATTGCAGAACGAACTCAGTCAATAATATACAATCCGGAGAAGGGATAGAATTCTTACCAGAGCTCTTTAACATGACCATTTAGTTTTAGACATGCCCTGATAATTTGACGGAGAAGGCAATGGCACCCCTCTCAGGCTGCCACCTATGGGGTCGCACAGAGTCGGACACGACTGAGGTGACTTAGCAGCAGCAGCAGCAGATAGTTTGACATGACCTCACATGTTGATATCCAATCATTTGCTGTCTCGTTTAATAAAATTAACTATAAAAATAACAACATTTATGAGAATGTATCCAATAATAAGCCTCATTAAAACCATTTTGAAATGTGTTACTTAATTATTTTCACATTCAGATGAGCAAACCAAGACTTTGAAAGGTTGGCTCCTGCCTATGGTCACAGATACTAAATGGCAGGATGAGGATGCAAATTCAAGACACCAGATCACCTAATTCTTAACCCGATGCAACACTGTCATCTTTGTTGCAAAGGCTCTCAAGCTCTCTCAGCATTCTGGAATGATAGCTGAGGTAAATTTTCCATCGTAAACTCTACAGCCTATTGTGATGCTGTGGCTTTTACCTCATGACTGTATTTTCTGAATCACAGGCTCGCCTACATGGCCTGACAAATTCAAGTAGTCTTACAGGCACAATATATAGACTATATGAAGTGGAAACAGTCCGGGAAAGACAACATACAACTGTTGCACCATATAGTTGAAAATACAGCCCTTGGTATTTTTAAAAAAAAAAAAAAGAAACCTGAAAGTTATTTCTGAAATACTGAGGAAAAGACTCAATAAATTGCCTACTACTTAAATAATTATCGGAGAAGGCAACAGCAACTCACTCCGTACTCCTGCCTGGAAAATCCCATGGATGGAGGAGCCTGGTGGGCTGCAGTCCGTGGGGTCGCTAAGAGTCGGACACAACTAAGCGACTTCAATTTCACTTTTCACTTTCATGCATTGGAGAAGGAAACAGCAACCCACTCCAGTGTTCTTGCCTGGAGAATCCCAGGGACGGGGGAGCCTGGTGGGCTGCAGTCTATGGGGTCGCACAGAGTCGGACACGGCTGAAGCGACTTAGCAGCAACAGCAGCAGCAGACCTTCTGATCATTTTTCTCTATCACCCTTTTGGTTCTGTTTGTCTCATTTTTCTCTTAACTTTTTCACAAATTTCATTTCCTTCAAATATATGTCCTAAACAGTGTTGCTATCAGTCATTGTTGGCTGTGTACATTTGGCCTGATAACATTCTGTGGTTGACTGATGTGCTGTTGTGCTGTGCTTAGTTGCTCAGTCATGTCTAATTCTGCAACCCCTGATACAGCCAGTTAATTAGTGCACATGTATATACACAAACCAAACCTGACAAAGTTGTCATGCAGGAGATATAGTTTAAATACTGTAATCATTTCATACAAGAGCATTATAATTGTGCTAATCTCCCCAGGAGGTATGTAGGTATAATATATGCAAATAGTTCCAAATACGTAATACATATGTACATGTATATGTAAACAAATAGATTTTCATATGAAAAACTATGCACACAAATGACAAAAGAAAAAGATGAATTAATTCTTTATTAATTGATAACTAGACAATGAAGATGATAAAATAAAGCAGCCTTTGAAAAGCAAATGATTAAATTATACCTCTAAAAATAAATGTAAAGGATTTCAAGACATAATGGAATGCATTTAAAAGTAAAAAAATAAAAAAAATAAAAGCCTTAACCAAATTCACAAACTAAAATAGAGTTGAAGAATTTATTAAAACAAATCAGACTTCATGACATTAATCTGTGGTAATAGGGAACTTTAGGAGGCACTTGCACTTTTTTAGAACATGAAAGGCTGTATGTTTATTTGTCCCTGTACTGCACTAAATGGATAAGAGTAGCCCAAGAGGAGTCTCCTTCTTAGAAATACTGTGACATCAGGAGACACCAGCTAAGTTCTCAGTAAAGGCACGTTTCAGACACATCTTTGATCCACTGATACAACATCTTCTTGGATACCCTTTGTTTCATGACACTGACATTGTATATCTTTTTTTAAATTGAAGTAAGTTGATTTATGTTAGTTTCTGATGTACAGCAGAGTGATTCAGTTAAACATACATATACACATTCTTTTCCAGATTCTTTTCCACCATAGGTTACCAGAAGATATTAAACATAGTTCCTTGTGTTATACCGTAGGTCTTTGTTTATCTACTTTATATATGGTAGTTGTGTATCTGTTAATTCCAAATTCTTAATTTATCCCTCTCCCTCCTTTCCGTTTTGTTAAACATAAATTTGTTTTCTATGATTGTGAGTCTGTTTCTGTTTTGTAAATGAGTTCATTTCAATATTTTAGATTCCACATATGAATGACATCATATGATCTGTCTGACTTACACTTCAGTTAGTATGATATGCATGCATGTTGTGGCAAATGGCATTATTTCATTCTTTTTTACTGAACTGACTGAATATCCCACTGTATATATATATACATCTTTTTTATCCATTCATCTGTCAATGGATATTTCAGTTGCTTCCTTGTCTTGACTATTGTAAATAGTGCTACTATGAACAATAGAGTGAATGTATCTTTTTAAATTAGGTTTCCATGGGTATATATGCCCATGAGTGGGATTGCTGGATCATATGGCAACTCTATTTTTAGCTTTTTAAGGAAACTTTCTACTGTTCTCCATAGGGTCTATACCAATTTACATCCTCATCAACAGCATAGGAGGATTCCCTTTTCACCACACCCTCTCCAACATTTATTAATTATAGGCTTTTCAATAATCGCTATTCTGACCCATGTGAGGCAATACCTCATTGTAGTTCTGATTTGCATTTCTCTAATAATGGCAATATTGAACATCATTTCATGTGCCTGTTGGTCATCTGTGTGTCTTTGAAGAAATGTCTATTTTTGTCTTCTGTACTTTTTTTTTTTTTGGATAGGACTGCTTTGTTATTGAGTTGTGTGTTTTGTTATTGAGTTGTATGAGCTGATTGTATATTTTGGAAATTAAGCCCTTGCTGGTTGCATCATTTGCAAATATTTTCTCCCAGTCCATAGGTGAGTCTATAGGTCTTTTCATTTTGTTTATGGCTTTCCTTGCTTTGCAAAAACTTGTAAGTCTGATTAAGTTCCATTTGCTTATTTTTGCTCTTATTTCTATTGCTTTGGAAGACTGACTTAAGAAAACATTGGTATGGTTTATGGCAGAGAATGTTTTGCCTATGTTCCCTTCTAGGAGTGCTATGATGCCATATCTTCAAGTCTTTTATTAAAAATACTTTATTTATATATTTGGCTGTATTGGGTCTTTGTTGTGAAATGCAGGATCTTCACTGCACCATGCGAGACCTTGCATTGTGACAACGCAGATTTTCTAGTTGCAGAGTGAGGCTCAGTAGCTCAAAGCACGGTCTTATTTGCTCCATGGCATGTAGGATCTTGAGGCCCCTTGTGGCTCAGATGGCAAAGAATCTGCCTACAATACAGGAGACCCAGGTTCGATCCCTGGGTTGGAAAGATTCCCTGGAGAAGGGAATGGCAACCCACACTAGTATTCATGACTGGAAAATCCTGTGGACAGGGATTTCAAAGAATTGACACGATTGAGTGACTAACACTTTCATATAGGATCTTAATTCCCTGACCAGGAATGGAATCCACATCTCCTGCACTGCACTGCAGGTTCCCACAAACTAGACTACCAGGGAAGTCTCTATGTTTAAGTCTGCAAGCTGTTTTGAGCTTATTTTTTGTGTACAATGTGAATATGTGTTCTAAATTCCTGGATTTATGTATAGTTGTCTTGCTTCCCCAACACCACTTGCTGAATATATCTTCTTAAACAAGGTCTTGAGCAATGGTTTCATGAAACTCACATTTAACAGGGTAGTAGATCTACTGCAAGAACTATTCAACCATACATATAATTAGTATATTATATTAGTATATATATCCTCATTTCAAATGAGTATAAGTGCTATTTTAACAAATAAACTGCTGCCACTATTAAATACATATTTACTTTAAACCAATGCTAAATCATAGTACCATTTTAGCAAGTGCTTTGGAATCAGCAAACGTTAAAAAGCCAGCTACAATAACATGTGTCTACAACAAAGTGGTTTATACTAAAATATGTCTTCAAATCTGAAATGTTGAGATTTCACTGTATTATAGCATACTTTTCTTTGAGAGAGTTGAGAACTCACTTTAAACACCTGAGACAAAATGAATGTGCTACACTTTAATAGTTATAATAGGATTATCAATTTTAAAAAGCCAGCCACTTTACTTCATCAATGAACTAGAACAACACTAGAAGATTAGGAAGGCTTATCAGTTCAAGACACTTTAGGACATGTCTAGTGGTTATAAAATTAATTTTTAATGATTTCTATACCATCTGGGAGATCCTCATTATGTGCAATAAAAACTAACTTAATAATGTTTTAAAATTCTCCATTTCACCTAATCATCACAGAGGTCTAGTAATTTTATGTTCAAATCCTAATGAAAATTTATACATTTGAGTAGAATAATACAAAATGTTTAAGATAATATTTTTAAAACCTACAGACTATAGACCTTTCTTAATAAAGGTTTTTGATGGCTCTCCTCCTCTCCGAATAATTAAAACATATGGCATATGGCAGATTTAGCCAACAAAAATTAGCTGGCAATTTTCTTAATGGTTAATCAATTTTAGAGAGACCCATACTTCCAGGGGAGGTTTGCCTGGAAGATAGTAACAAGTTTATACATTTCTAAAGGCATTCTGATTGCAAATTTTCTATACCCACTATATGGATACTCAATATGCCAAAATAGAAGTAGACCTATGTTTAAAAGCCAAGAAATAATAACTATCTCTAGTACTATTCTTAAATTTTCATACTTTCAGTTCAAGTACCTGAATTACAACTCTTTCATGCCAAAATTTTCATCTCATTACCAAGTAGACATAATGAAAAGAATTGGATTAAACTGGGTCTGCTCTCAGTCACAGAGAACCCCTGTGTATCCCCCTTTCAAGTTTGACAGAGGTAACCACTAGGAAGAATCTCCCAGCCCCTCAAAACTTTCACAAATATCTCTATTGTAAAATATTCTACCACTTTTTTCTATGTTCTGTTTTTATTTCCCGTGTATCCCTTGTGCTTTGAATACTACTCATTTAAGAATAAGTTTTAAAGTATTTTTTTTGATGGTACCACTCTTATAGTTCTAAAACTTCTTATATATTTCAAATAGTATCCACCCGAAACTTTTTAAGCATCCATTGCTTCAAGGAGTTAGAAGTGCAATTAAGCATTTTTACAAGGCAAGGAAAAAATCAGCTCATTTCTATCAATATGTCAGCACATTTCTTATCAGGACCTTTCTTGTCCACCCAAAACAGCAGTCAACAATCTATTTTTAGCAAACTAAGGATTGAGTATGAAATGTTGCTTGCTGCTGCTGCTTACATTACTAGAATTTAAAATCAAAGGGAAATGAGGAGTGTTCAAGGTAGTAGTAAATGAGGATCCTAAATTCACATTCTCCCATTGACACAACAAATCTACAACATAAGGAATAATCCCCTCAAAAGAGGACCTGAAAACTGGATGCACAGAGCCTCCACATCAAAGAGACAGAAAACATAAAGTACTACCAAATAGAAGTTTCATAATATAAAAAACAACTAAAGGGGTTCAATAGCAGACTGGATGAGGTAGAAGGAAGGTCAAGTCAACAAGTAGGAACAAAAATGATGAAATGAATCCAGAGAAGCAAGATGAAACAAAATTTTTAAAAACTGAAATATCTTAGGGATTTTTGAAATAACATCAAGCAAAATGACATCGATATTCAGGAGTTGGAGAGGAGAAGAGAGAGAGAAAGAATACACACACACACATACACACACAATGAAGAAATAGTGGCTGAAAACACCCCTAATCTGGGGAAGAAAACAAACATCAAGGTCCAGGAAGCCAGAGAGTTTCAAATAAGTTGAACAAAAAGAGACATACACCAAGAAGCACTATAAGTAAAATGGTAAAAATTGAGGATTAAGAGAAAAGCCTAAAAGCAGCAGGAGAAAGTTTGTTACATACAAAGAGAAATCCCATAAAGCTATCAGAAAACTTTTAAGCTGAAACTTTATAGGTCAAAGGTCATGAAAGAAGTCATCCAAAGTGCCCAAAGAAAAAACCCAACTAGGAATTCTCTACCAAGCAAGGTTTTCATGCTGAATTGAAGAAATGATCAAGAATTTCCTATAAAAGCAAAAATTTGAAAAGTTCATCATGACTAAATCAGCCCTTCAATAAATATTAAAGGGGTTTCTATAATATGAAAAGAAATGGCATCAATTAATAATAGCACACATATGAAAGTAAAATATCTCACTAGAAAAGGTAAATATATAATAAAGACAGGAAATTACTTAAAGCAAGCGTGAAAGTTAAGACAAAATTAATAGAAATTACTCAAATTACAATAAGTAGTTAAAGAATACAAAAAGTTAAAATATATAAAATGTGTCATCAAAAGTGACAACATAATGGGGGATTAAAAAGAAAGATCTGAGCATATTACAAAGCTTTAATAGTCACACAAAAGTTGTCACTACTATTTTCAGAGACACAGGATTCTAATGCCACATTAGATCAGATAAATTAACATATATATCAATATCTATATCTATATATAAAACATTCCATCCCAAATTAACAGAAAGCACATTCTTTCAAGTGCATATGGAATGTTCTTCAGGATGAATCACATGTTGGGTCACAAAACAAGTTTCATATTCGAGAAATATGAAATCACATGAAGCATCTTCACTAACCAAAATAATATAAAGCTAGAAATCAAACACAAGGTAAAAAAGGAGAAACTACAGAGATGTTGAGATAAAACAACATGCTATTGAACAACCAATGGGTCAAAGAAATCGAAGAGAAATAAAAATACCTAGAGACAAATGAAAACAAATATGGCATACCAAAATTTATGAGATGAACCAAAGGCAGTTCTAAGAGGGAACTTCACAGCAATACAGGCTTATGCAAAGAAACAATAAAGGTCTCAATCTCAATTTATATCTAAAGAAGTAGAAAAATAAGAAATGAGGCCTAAAATTAGTATAAAGAAGGAAAAAATAAAAATTGGAGTGGAAATAAAGGTTAAAAAAATATAGAAAACATTAATAAAACTAAGAGCTGGTTTATTGAAAAGACAAGCAAAATAAACAAGATTTCCCCTAGACTAATCAAGTAGAAAGGAGAGAGGACTCAAAATCAGAAGAAAGAGAAGTTACAAATGACATCACAGAAATAAAGGATCATAATAGACAACCATGAACCATATATGTCAACTAGTTGCACAACCAAAAAAGAAAATGGATAAATCCTAGAAACAGACAATCTTTCAAGACTGTATAATAAAGAAATAGAAAATCTAAGTAGACAGAATATTAATAAGAAAACTGTGAAAGTAATTAAAAAAAAAAATCTCCCTCCAAAAAAAAAAAAAAGCTCAGGAACAGATGGCTTCACTGGCTAATTCTACAAAACATTCAAAAGTTAATACCTGTCCTTCTCAAACTTTCACAAAATGCTGAAGGAGGGAAACCTTCCAAACACATTTTATAAAGCTGGCAGTACTCTAACACCAAAATCAGACATGGACACCACACACAAAAAGAAAACTATAAACAAGGCATCTTTGATAAATATAGGATGTATAAAAGCAAAAATCCTCAACAACATATCAGCAAACCGGATCCAACAATACATTGAGAGAATCATACACCATGATCAAGTATGCAAGAACAACTCAACATCCACGAAGACCAAGCAACTGATACACCACAGTAACAAAATATAGGATAAAAATCATATGATTATCTCAATAGATGCTGGAAAAGCATTTTTTAAAATTCAATATCCATTTAAGGTAAAAATTCACAACAGAGTATAGAGGGAATAGACCTCAGCATAATAAAGGCCATATGTGATAGCCCACAGATAACATCATCAAAAATTTTCAGCTTTTCAAAGATTGGGACAGGACAAGGGTGCCCACACTCACTACTTTTACTCAGAATAGTATTGGAAGTCCTAGCCATAGCAATCAGACAAGAAAAGAAGTGCATTGAAATTGCCAAGAAAGAAGGAAAATTCATTATTTGCAAATGACATGATACTATATAGAGACAAAACTGAAGGCTCCACCAAAATCAAACAAACAAAAAACTGTTAGAACTGATCAATGAATTCAGTAAAGTTACAGGGTACAAAATCAATATACAGGAATCTAGTGTACATTTCTGTACACTAATAAACTATCATAAAGGGAAATTAAATAAATTATATTTATAATTACATCAGAAATAATACCCAGGAATAAGTTAAATCAAGGAGATAAAAGACATGTACACTGAAAAACTGTAAGACACTGATAAAAATAGTTGAAGAAGGGATAGATAAATGGAAAGATATCTCATGATCATGAATTGGAAAAATATTATTGAAATGTCAACACTACCTAGAGAAATCTACAGATTCAATGCAATCCTTATCAAAATTCCAATGCTATACTGCACAGAGCTAGAACTAATAATTCTGAATTTTTATAGAACCACAAAATATCCTGAATAAACAAAACAACTTTGAGAAAGAACAAAGCTAGAAGTATCATCCAGTGAATCCAAAGCTATAGTAATTAAATCAATATTGTACTGGCACAAAAACAGATACATAAATCAATGGAACAGAACAGAGAGCCCCCAAAGAAATCCACACATATATGTACAATTAATTTACAACAAAGGAGTAAAGAATATACAATGCAGAAAGGACAATCTCTTTGATAAATGGTAATGAGAAAATTGGACAGCTACATACAGAAATAAAACTAGACTGATATCTTACACCACACATAAAAATTAATTCATAACATATTAAATACTTGAATAAAGGAAAGATCTGAAATCACAAAACTCCTGGGAGAAAACATAGGCCACACTTTTATTTACATCAGTCAGTGATATTTTGTGGATCTTACTTAAAAGCAAGGGAAAGAAAACCAAAGATAAATGGGACTTCATCAAACTGAAAAAACCTCTCCACAGAGGAGGAAATCATCACTAAAACTAAAAGACTTACTGAATGAGAGAAGATATTTCAAAATCATCTATCTGATGGGGTTAATATCCAAAATAAATAAGGAATTCGTGGCAACTCAGCAACAATTAAAAAAAAAGCTCAACTGAAAAATGGGCAGAAGATCTGAACAGACCTTTTTTTTTCCAAAGAAGACATACAGATGGCCAAGAGGCACATGAAAAAATGTTCAACATTGTTAATTATTAGGAAAATGCAAATGAAAACCACAATGAGATATCACCTCACACCTGTTAGAATGGCTATTATCAAAAAGACAAGAAATAACAGATGTTGGGGAGGATATGGAGAACAGTCCTGTTAGTGGGACTGTAAATTAGTAAAGGCACTATGGAAAATGGCATGGAAGCTGCTCAAAAAAGTAAGATTGGGAGGGTTATAATATGATCCAGCTACTTCATTTCTGATTATTCATCTCAAAAACACTATTTTTAAAAGATACATGCACCCCTATGTCATTGCAGCATTATTTGCAGTAGCCAACATATAAAAACAACTGAAGTGTCCACTGATGGATAAATGGAGAAAGAAACTGTGGTGCACATGCATACACCCATACACACACACAATGGAATACTACTCAGCCATAAAACAAATGATAGCTGCCATTAGCCACAATACAGGTGAACCCTGATGGTATTAGGCTAAGTGAAATAAGCCAGAGAAAGACAAAAACCATGTAACTTCACTCATATGTGGAATCTAAAAGAATAAAACTAAATACCACAAAAACTCATTCATATATACATAGAATAATATTTACCAGAAGGGGAGGGGTTGAGGGTTAAGCAAAATGGATGAAGAGGGTCAACTGTATGGTGATGGATGCAACTAGAGTTGCAAGGGTGACTACTCTGTACTGTACACAGAGTACTGTATATTGTATTGTATACAGATGTCAAATTATAATAAAAAATGAAAGAAATATATCAGATAGGCCTCAATATTCAGAGATTGATAAATCTTAATAAAGTTTAAGAATAAACTAGAGTGAATATGCTCCTGTCAGAATAAACTCTAAACTCAAGTATACGTTCTCCAAACAAGCATATATTAACAATATCTTCCAGGAAGAGTATTCAAACTAATCAAGGAAAAATTCCACCTTGTCAATAATCCATCAGGCTAAAAAAGGCAGTCTTTTATTAGGCTACAATTCTGGTTCAATGCCCAATGAAGGTGGGTTTCATCACCACCAAGCAATGGTTTTAGATACTGGCTGGGGGTCCTACAATTCAACTCAATTGTAACAACACCTAGGGATAGTGCAGCACCTAGTGATAACACAACGCAGGGTAAGGACTCTTCTTCCAGACTGCCACAGACCCCCACCCCCGCACTTTAGACTCCAACCAGAGGTCCATGCTTCTGACCATCTGTCCACAGACTGAAAGTTCCGAGATCCCATTGTGGACTTGATTAATTTGCTAGAGTGGTTCAAAGAGCTCAGAGAAACATTTTACCTACAAGGTTTCCTGTTTATTATAAAAGGATATAAATAGGGAATAGCCAGATGAAAAAAGACACATAAAGCAAAGTAAGGGAAAAGGACTAGGAGTTTCCACATCAACTTTAGAAGGTACCAATCTTCCCAGATCTCCAGGTATTCACACACCTGGAAGCTCTTTAAGCCCCACCCATCTGTGATTTTATGGAGGCCTCATTACTCAGGCACAATTGATTCAACCATTGGCCACTGGTGACTGAACTCAATGAAGGGGTGAGGGAGGTGGCATTTAAAGTTCCAAGACACTAATCCTGTGGTTGGTTTCCCTAGTAATAATCAGCTCCTATCCTTTGCTGTGATCCAAGGTCACCTGATTAACAGAAAAGACACCTTTATTCTAGGAAATAGCAAGGGTTTTAGAAGCTCTGTGCCCAGAAGAGTGGATAAGGAATACATAGTTATTATTATAAGTCACAATATCACAAGGCCCCGGTTGGTTCTCTTTTCTAGTTACAAGCCTTTTGAGTTGTTCCTACTGTTCAAACCTGTGCTGAACTACTTTGTTCAATACAAGGCACCTGATAGAAGACAAAGTAGACGATTCCTGTCTCCATGGAATAGCCAGTCTACTGCAAAATTCAGATAAATAACTACATGCAGCACAGCTGGATATTAAAGTGTGAGGTTAATCAGGAAGCAGCCTAACTCAAGTTTAGAGGGTGAGAAGAGGTACCTAATTAGTCAAACCACTTCTTTCCTCACGCTGGCTACAATGTCACTTTGTGAAAACTGACCTTGTGTCTTGCCCTGTAACGTGTATGCATGTGTGCTAAGTCATCTCTGTCATGTACAACTCTTTGTGACCCTATGTACTATGGCCCACCAAGCTCCTCTGTCCATGGGCTTCTCCAGGCGAAAATACTGGAGTGGATCGCCGTGCCCTCCTCTAGGGGATTTTCTTGACCCAGGGATCAAACCTGTGTCTCTTATGTCTCCTGCATTGGCAGGCAGCTTCTTTACCACTAGAGTACCTGGGAAGTGCTCCCTATAACATGGCTACCCTCAAATGAGGATACCTCCCTGGTAGCTACCTCCCTGGTAGCTCACATGGTAAAGAACCCACCTGCAAAGANTGACCCAGGGATCAAACCTGTGTCTCTTATGTCTCCTGCATTGACAGGCAGCTTCTTTACCACTAGAGTACCTGGGAAGTGCTCCCTATAACGTGGCTACCCTCAAATGAGGATACCTCCCTGGTAGCTACCTCCCTGGTAGCTCACATGGTAAAGAACCCACCTGCAAAGAAAGAGCCAGGGCTTGATCGCTGGGTTGTACATGACTGAGAGTCGTACATGACTGAGCAACTAAGCACACATCCTCTAATGCAGCTCTCCTCCCATACACCTAGTCCTACAGAGTGGCAGAACGGCCACCTTCTTTCAGGCATTCTAAGATGGCTACATTTCAGAATTTCCACTTGTTCTCTGAAGTGCAGTGATAGAGAAGCTCCAGGTACCAACTGGGGTCAAATATCAAAGTACATTCTGTTACACTCCTCTCTGCTGTATATGCCTACCTGACTTTCTTGATTCATCTGTTTCTCTGCTGCTTCTCCATTTCACGGAAACTTACATAACCTAATTCAGGCCCATCTTTCCATTCACTCTACATTATTGATAAAGGGGTGATTTTACAGAGATACAGTTTTTAAGAGGGACATTTCCAGAATGGGCTTTTGAAGCACCAATCCACTTCTGACTGTGCCTCTTTTTGTCTCTATGACCTTTGACAAGGATTGCAGCCAGCTGCATTGGAAGAGCTTACCATATGTTGTAAACTGTCTTCTGACACCTGCTCTTACATTCCTTGTTTCCAGCGTGAACATGTGTCTAAACCGATTTGAATTATACAGCCTTGTTTCTCATCACTTGTAACACGGATGGATCTAGTAGGGAATCATCCATTTGAACTAGGATTATCCAGACCTTATGTATCATCTTGAAATGTTTTAATAGGTATCAGTGAATCTGATCATCAATAGTTAACAAAAGTATGTTCCCTTATAAACTCCATGTAGATTCACTCTATTTTTTACTCTAAAAGGAGTCTAATAGCAGGCATTAACATTTTTAAAGTGGGATTACAAGGCTCAGTGGTATACTAAAATTGATATTTGCATTTTCTGTGATATATATAAAGACTTCAGCAATGGAACTCTGATAATAAAAATAGCATTGGGTCACTCAGGCAGCACAGCTCTCTGTGGTTAAGTAAAACACCTAAGTTCTCAGTGGTAATGCCCCAGTCAGGATTCAAACTCAGTTCTGACATCAGTCACTTGACTTTTCAAATCTCCCAGCTGCCTTACAATGACTCTCCCTTCTTGTTAAATGCTAGTTCAAAAGTCTATAATTTTATACTCACTTGTTACTCTAGCATGTACTATTAACATGTATTTTCACTGTTGAACAACAATCTTTAAATCAGTAAATGATTATCTGAAGTACTTTTTCACACTATGTATTATTAAATCATATTTGTAAAGTAACAAAAGGCTTCCTTACACTTAAAACTGAGACAGTTTAAATTTAACGCACACAGCTATACCAGGAAATGTTTATACACAGAATTTTCATTGGCCCTCCACCCAACTCTGCCCAGAGAAGCTGAACTGTGAGGCCTCCATCAAGCTCCCTTGTCCTCTGGCTTTAAGAGGGATTTATCCAGTGAAAAGCAATGGTAGGAGATTACTGGGCAGGAAAAGAGAGTAAGACCAGAGGGTTTACCCTTCAGTTTCCTCCCTGCCAGGTCACAGCAGGCTGGCCCTGTTTCTTGACTGAATGCCACAGCTCCTTTAGAAATGTCCTCCACACAACTCTCTCTCCAACTATTGCTCCATTTCCCCCTTGCCCACTAGGCAAAGGGCAGTGAAGCTTTCCTTATTGCTAGCCCTTGAACACTTTCCTTAAAACCATCTATATCTTTACATCACCTGAGTATGCCCAGTTTCCTGATTTATACAGTTGTGAATAAACATGTTTTGCACTTGGGCCTTAGACAAATGAATGTGACTAGCATCATCTCAGAGGTTAAAGTGTCTGCCTGGAATGTGGGAGATCTGGGTTCGATCCCTGGGTTGGGAAGATCCCCTGGAGAAAGAAATGGCAACCCACTCCAGTACTCTTACCTGGAGAATCTCATGGAGGGAGGAGCCTGGTGGGCTACAGTCCATGGGGTCACAAAGAGTCAGATACGACTGAGTGACTTCACTTCACTTCAGCATCACCTGATTTCTTCCTGTGTTTTTGGACTAGAAACAACTTTGTTTAAGCCTGTTTTTTTTTTTTTTTCCTTTTCCCCAATTTTAACTATTTCCCTCATGACAAATACCCCTAAGCCCAGGAACAATGCCATCTTTTCAACACAACTCCATAACCTGACTTTAGATTTCTGTCTCTAAAGTCCACATAAGATTCAGACAACTTCACAGTGAAGAGACATCATGTGAATTCCTGGGGTGAGCCATGATCCTGGAAACACAGGATTTCTGACCTTCCTGCTGCATTAACAGTCAAAAAATTGGATCATTAAGTGACAGCTAAGCTGTTGAGATAGCAGAACTGAGGATTAAGAAAACATCTGGATCACCCAATAGTTAAAAAGGGTTAAAAACAGTGTCACTATTAAACTTACTGACTTAGATAAATTTGATTGTAGTTGCTTAACATAACTGACCTTATTCTAAAGGTGTTTGCTTTAGACTGCTGAAAAGGTGGAAGAACAAACTTCAAAAACAAACTGTTTACTTTTACATTATTATTCTGTTATCTGCCATCCCTGAACTCTCACCTACATGACTGAGTTTCTCACACTGTCCATTTACACTGCTTCAGCTTAAGACTTTATTCTGCCCCATTTCCAAAATATAGGTAGAACAAAAATCATTTTATAGATTAATCATAAAGTTTAAAAAAGTTCTTTAGTAAGTAATGTGACTTTCCTAGGTTAAAAAGTATGACAGCTAAATAAATTTTGTACAATGGAGTGGTTAGAATTATGCCTATGAAATCAAAAACACACAAACAATTAAAAAAACACTAAAAATCACTGCAGATGGTAATTACAGCCAAGAAATTAAAAGACGCTTACTCCTTGGAAGAAAAGTTATGACCAACCTAGATAGCATATTGAAAAGCAGTGACATTACTTTGCCGACTAAGGTCCGTCTAGTCAAGGCTATGGTTTTTCCTGTGGTCATGTATGGATGTGAGAGTTGGACTGTGAAGAAGGCTGAGCACCGAAGAATTGATGCTTTTGAACTGTGGTGTTGGAGAAGACTCTTGAGAATCCCTTGGACTGCAAGGAGATCCAACCAGTCCATTCTGAAGGAGATCA
>SJYT01022033.1:475761-622026 GCA_006410635.1 Cephalophus harveyi | reverse complement strand
TTGGCCACCTCATGCAAAGAGTTGACTCATTGGAAAAGACTTTGATGCTGGGAGGGATTGGGGGCAGGAGGAGAAGGGATGACATAGGATGAGATGGCTGGATGGCATCCCCAACTCGATGGTCATGAGTTTGCATGAACTCCGGGAGTTGTTGATGGACAGGGAGGCCTGGCATGCTGCAGTTCATGCGGTCACAAAGAGTCGGACTGAGCGACTGAACTGAACTGAAAAGATTAACAAGGAGAAGGTAGAGGAGGTGGTTTGTTTGGTACTGGAGAATGGAGTAGCAGTGGTTAGGAAGGGTTGAGAAGATGATGAGAATGACATGATAATCAAAGAGAAGCTTTACGAGGAAGTGGAGGTGTCTGATGAAGATAATTCAATGAAGTTTTCCCTTATGGTGCCAAATGTATCCCTTTGTTTTCCAGCAGGACAATCTGAATTGTTTGCTAATGCTTCATGGAATTAGACTTATTTAAGGGAATAGTGAGAACAAGAGCAAAGGTTGCCAACAAAATTAATTAGTTTATTTTAAGGACAACGTACTCCACAGTCAAATTTGTGTGTATGTAGATGGAGGAGACCAAGAAGAATGCGGATATGTTGAGTTTGACCTTTTCTATTTTCAGGACCTGATGACTTAACAATAGCTATAAATAGCTAAGGAGNGAATAATGAGAACAAGAGCAAAGGTTGCCAACAAAATTAATTAGTTTATTTTAAGGACAACGTACTCCACAGTCAAATTTGTGTGTATGTAGATGGAGGAGACCAAGAAGAATGCGGATATGTTGAGTTTGACCTTTTCTATTTTCAGGACCTGATGACTTAACAATAGCTATAAATAGCTAAGGAGAGAGAGAGAGAGAAAGTAAAGATTATTTGTAAGATTTTTGGCCTTGTAGACCATCATATACTAGGATAAAGAGCCTTCTTTTTGTAGCCAATTTGGAATTGGCTTTAGAACTGTTTCTAGCATGCCTAAAAGACAGCAGAATATCTGGGCCTGAGCAATAGCTAGGGTAAGGGCTAAAGATAGATGAGGTGAGAGGTGAGAATCACGGCAAAGAGAAAACTTACAGAAGAATGAGCATGTGAGCACTCTAAGGTTGGACTTAAGAGAAAATCTTTCTCTCAGTATTTTACCCAGGAGTGGTGGGAAGGTTCTGGTCAGATAAATTCCTCTCCATCTGCTGACAGGTGCTCAAAGCCCCACTCTTGGGTCTTTATCCACTTCATTTAGGTGAAGTCTTTGATACTTTTTTCCTTCCTGTAGCATTAGCACCGGAGAAGGCAATGGCACCCCACTCCAGTACTCTTGCCTGGAAAATCCCATGGATGGAGGAGCCTGGTGGGCTGCAGTCCATGGGGTCGCTGAGAGTTGGACACGACTCAGTGACTTCACTTTCACTTTTCACTTTCATGCATTGGAGAAGGAAATGGCAACCCACTCCAGTGTTCTTGCCTGGAGAATCCCAGGGATGGCGGAGCTTGGTGGGTTGCCGTCTATGGGGTCGCACAGAGTTGGACACGACTGAAGCGACTTGGCAGCCACAGTAGCAGCAGCAGCATTAGCACAACACCTTACCAAGTAGTCATTACATTGATGATTCAGACACCCAGGTGTTGGAGTTTCCAGGTGAAATACAAATATTCCACAGGCTGCATTTATACTAAAACATTATTTATTGTTTACCTGAAATTTAAAATTACCTGGATGTTCTGTATTTTTATTTGCCAATTTTATCAGCCTTCTTTGGAAGGGCTCACCAGTGTCAGCAGATGTCAGTCACTGAAAATGGAGTGTAAATTAATTTGTCAGATTTCTTTTTTACTGAAAGAAGTTTTTTTTTTTTCTTTTTTCTTTAAGAGGAGAAGTAAATGTATGGGCCTACTGTGAGCAAAAGAAGAGTCGGGGCAATGATCTCCAGGAATGGCCACTATGGATAAAAATAAATAATAAAATATCAGGAGTTATCCCAGGGGTTGTAGAAATGAGTGTGAAGTCATGGGGGCTATCTGGCAAGGGGAACAGCATGAACTGTTGAGGGAAAGCAATGAGTCATGGTATGAGTTTAGGAAATATGACCTGTCCAATGTCACCAGAGTATAAAGAGGGTAGCAAGGAGAGGTAAGAACAAGGTGGGCTACAGCCAGATAATGGGTTTTGTATGCTATCAAGCTTGAACATTATCCAAAAGGTTATGGGAAGCTTTTGAAGGATATTGAGGATGGGCTTGCTGTGCCAGACTTGTAGCAGTGTGAAGGAGGATGGATAGGGGTGGCAGGGCATTAACAACACCCTATTATTGTCTCTTTTGCAGTCCTGTGCATTTGTCTGGATGATTATGAAACATCATTTATACCAGTTACTTGGAGACTTTCACAATTCATTTTTCTTACTTCCTTTCTCTTATCTATAAGGCAAAGTATACTGTTATTGGCCAACCCAATAATCAAGGAGTTGAAACAGAGGATGGTAACTTCTGAGCACAAGATTCCTGGAACAGCACCCTGCTACCTCACCACCAATTAATAAGAGTAAAGTCACACATCATGCAGCCATCAAGCCATCACCTCAAATGTTGCCTTTTGGACTCTTTTGGGAAAGAGGGAGAGGTTGGGATAATTCTCCCATCAATTCTCCATCAATTTTGTGACCCTCTGACCCCAGAGTATTTTTCCCACAGGTTGGGCATTGTGAGTTTGTCCACAGTCTTGCCTGAGCTTTTGTTAACTCATCTATGAGTGTTTATTCTAATGAAGTGCATTCTAATAGTGAGTACAAAACTCTCTAATTACAGCCCTCTAAAATAGAATTACAGTAAACATTGTTATATAATGGATAAAGCTCAGTCATCTGAGCACAGGGAGTGGTAATATGATACACACCACAAAGGAATGTCACTGAGAAAGCAGGAAAATTAATTTGCAGTTGAGGGTGGAATTCTTATACACAAAATCTTTCATTTCCCCTCGTCTTCATGAAGTTAATCAAACATCTTTTAGGTGCTTTGTAGGCTGAATGATACCTCTTAAAAAATCTTAAGAAAGATATATATGAACATAATCATTGAAAACATATATGTACATATATACATATGCATTTACATAAATGAGAAAACACTGCGTGTATTATTTAATTACTAGTTTTTTTTTCCATTAAACAATATGTTTTGTAGAGTTCCAAGTTAAGTTGATTTCATATATTTTACAGTATATTATTTTACATTATGGTGGATATTTGAATTGTTTCCAGTTTTTCATGATTACAAACAAAGCTGCATTGAATCTCCTTGTCCATCCATCTTTGTGCATTTATGCAAACATTTGTATAGGATAGATTCTGGGAGGTGATACTGTCTTTTTCAATATTCATTGAAGTAATTAAAACCATAGCTTGGAATGAATTCAGTGCTTTACTTTTGGTTGTTGAGCAAGTAGAACATGGCTCCTACATTTGACTCTGAAATTTACAGACATCGCAGGATTAGTCACCACTGTGAATGAATAGTGAACATACTGGATATGTGCTAGAGGCAGTCAGTGATCTGAAGGCTGCTCCAGAAGGTCATGCATGAATCATATGCCTAAGGAGGCTGGATATTGTGCAGAAAACACAAACCTCTACCAAGGAATGGACTAGGCAGTCTTTAAAATTCCTTTGAACTTTGAAATGGTGACTATATGAAGGCAATACTTATTGTTTCAAGGAAGGCAAGAAAGAGATCTTAAACTAGAAGCCCCTGAAAACTGTACTTACTGGCCTGTCCCAGGCTTAAAAATCTCAAAAAAGTTGCCACACTAAAAACCCAGAAAATAAAATAACAGATATAAATATCAATACTAAGCTTTCAAAAATTTTAGAAAATTTGATTGTAATGGACCTGCATTCTTTCCTTTTCAATTTATTGGAACTATTTGAGATGGATTGGTGTTAACTCTTATTTAAATGTTTGGTAGAATTCAACTGAAGCCATGTGTTCCTAGACTTTTGTTTTAGGAATTTTAAAATTATTAATTTCATTACTGATAATTTGTCTGTTTATATCTTCTACTTCTTCCTGCTTTAGTCTTAGGAGATTTAACATTTCTAGGAATTTATTCATTTCATCTTTTCCAAAGAACCAGCCGGCTCTTAGTTTTATTGATATTTTAAATTGTTTTCTAAAGTTTCCATTTTGTTTATTTCTTCTCTGCTTTTTATAACTTATTCCTTCTACTAACTGTGGATTTTGTTTTTCTTTTTCTATTTCCTTTAGGTGTAAGATTAGATTATTTATTTGAGATTTTCCTTGTTTCCTGAAGTAGTTTTGTATCACTATAAACTTTCATTTTAGATCATCCCGTATATTTTGGATCATTGTGTTTTCTTTTTCATTTGTCTTAAAGTATTTTTGGATTTTCTCTTTGATTTCTTCGTTGACCCATTGATTGTGTAGTAATGTATTGTTTAACCTTTATGTGTTTTGGGGTTTTGCAGTTTTTCTCTTATAGTTGATTCCTAATCACATCCTGGTATAGTTAGAAAATATACTTGATATGATTTCAAACTTCTTAAATTTATTGAGACTTGTTTTTTTGTGGCCCAGCAAGTGACCTATCCTAGAGATTATTCCATGTGTGCTTGAAAAGAATGTGCTTTTTGCTGCTTTTGGATGGATACTGAAAAAAGTTTGAATTCCCAGATGATTTTTAGGTAAGTATTTTTTTAAAATCAATTAATTCATTTATTTTTTACTTTACAATACTGTATTGGTTTTGCCATACATTGACATGAATCTGCCACAGGTGTACATGAGTTCCCAATCCTGAACCCGCCTCCCACCACCCTCCCCGTATCATCTCTCTGGGTCATCCCAGTGCACCAGCCCCAAGCATCCTGTATCCTGTATTGAACCTAGACTGGCGATTCGCTTCTTGCATGATAGTATACTTGTTTAAATGCCATTCTTCCAAATCATCCCAACCTCTCCCTCTCCCATTCCCAACAGAGTCCAAAAGGCAAAATTTGAGGTGATGGCTTGATGGCTGCAAGATGTGTGACTTTACTCTTATTAATTGGTGGTGAGGTAGCAGGGTGCTGTTCCAGGAATCTTGTGCTCAGAAGTTACCATCCTCTGTCTCACCTCCTTGATTATTGGGTTGGCCAAAAAGTTTGTTTGGGTTTCCCATCATATCTTATGGAAAAACCCAAATAAACTTTTTCAACAACACAATAGCAACTGTTAGAATGTGCCCTTTGGAACTCAGGGATCTGGGAGGCTGAAACATTTTCCCTTCAAATATGAAATGGAGAGAACAGGATTTTTAAACAAGAGGGACCCATAGGGTTCTACTGCTTCAGTGACCCCTTTTCTTTGATACTCCTCAGTCTTTGGACTGTAAGCAGACCGGTTAAGGGGTCCTCAGAGAAAGAGAAGCTTAAAATTTCTCTGATTTTTGCTGTTTGAGGAAACGCTGCTTTGGGAAAGATCTCTAGTGTTCTTACTTGCTGCTGCTGCTGCTAAGTCCCTTCAGTCGTGTCCGACTCTGTGCAACCCCATAGATGGCTGCCCGCCAGGCTTCCCCGTCCCTGGGATTCTCCAGGCAAGAATACTGGAGTGGGTTGCCATTTCCTTCTCCAACGCATGAAAGTGAAAAGTGAAAGTGAAGTTGCTCAGTCGTGTCCAACTCTTAGCGACCCCATGGACTGCAGCCCACCAGGCTCTCCTGTTCATGGGATTTTCCAGGCAAGAGTACTGGAGTGGGTTGCCATTGCCTTCTCTGTCTTACTTGCTGCAAGTAATAATAAATCCTTCCTTTCCCTGACCTTTGGTGTGGCTGTATCTTTTGGCTTGACAGCCACCAAGAGGTGAACCTGGCTTTTGGGTAACGGGACAAGAAAGGGTATAAAATTTTGGATAGAAAGGTTCACTTGGCAGAGGAACTAGGTTTTAGGGGGAGTTGGTTTCAATGCCCACTCCTGTTTCAGTCTTCTCCCAATCTTCGAGGGAATGGGGTGCTAACTACTCTGGCTATTTCCTGCTGAAATGGGACATAGTTCTGCCTCAGTTTGTGGAATGGACACCAAGGGGTTGGAAATATCCCTGAGTTCCAAGTTGTGAATCAGAGTTTTGCGATTAATATCTCAGCCCCCTTGTCCATCATTTTGAAGCTATTAGACCCAATTAGATTTAGGAGGAGAGGTGACAAGCTGAGTTTTAATAAACTTTGGAAAATAAATCTTGTTCCCTTGTGGATTCAGGGGAATAAGTCTAAAAACAAGTCTGCACTTGGCATTTTGGGTTAGGCTTGTTGCAATCAACACAGATTTTCTCCTGAGGACTTCATGTTTTCCTGGATCATTTTTTCTGGTCCATGAATCTGTGTATTCATTTGAAATAATAGTATATTTATCATATTATATCTTTAAACAATACTTAAACACCTGACAGAGAAATATTTTCTCCCAGATTTGTCTTCATCAAAATTTTCTAGGTTCCTCTTTTTTTTTTTTTGAATTATTTCAGATTAATTTTGGAATTGTCACCTAATGGGCAATTTGTATTTTGTTGGGTTTATAAACACCTCAAAACTCCTTTATTCATATTTCAGCATGTTACTTATTCCTAGTTTCTACTCCTATCTTTCTAAGTATTTCTTTTTAATTTCCTTCTGTTACTTTTCCTACTAGGGCTGTCTATTTTCTTTTGACACTACATGTTCTCCCTAGCTGATTTCACTCATGGTTTTAGCTTCAACAACTATTTTTGCCCATGTTAATATTGAAGCTCTCACTCTTGTCTTGTAGAACTGTACTTCCAAATGCCTCTGGGACATTTTCAAAAGAATTTAAAATTTCTCTCACTCTAACTTGTCATCACTGTTTCTAATCTGAACCTGGTCCTTTGAGATTATTTAGTTCAGGTGAAAGAGTTACCATCCACTTAGGTTCCCAATGGAAATTGTAATGCTGTCTCTGTCTCTACCTTTCTATGTATTCTACATGTTCAGGTAGACACTAACTCCATCAATTCCCCCTGGAATTTAGCCTCTCTTTTCCAATATCATCACCACCATATCAGTTTAAGTTAGGAGATTACCATCTTTGGTTTCCAGAACAGTCTCCTAACTGTGATCTTTTGTACCAAACTGTTCTTTTGTGAGGTCAACCTCCATACAACTGCCAGAGACTTTTCCTAAAAATTTCAGGTCATATAAATTGTAAAACTCATAGAAAGAAACATAGGCAGTATACTCTTTGACATTGGTCTTAGCAATATCTCTCTAGATATGTCTCTTCAGGCAAGGGAAATAAAAGTGATAGCATTTTGAGCTTATTTTTGTGTATGGTGTTAGAAAGTGATCTAGTTTCATTCTTTTACAAGTGGTTGACCAGTTTTCCCAGCATCACTTGTTAAAGAGATTGTTTTTAATCCATTGTATATTCTTGGCTCCTTTGTGGAAGATAAGGTGTCCATAGGTGTGTGGATTTATCTCTGGGCTTTCTATTTTGTTCCATTGATCTATATTTCTGTCTTTGTGCCAGTACCATACTGTCTTGATGACTGTGGCTTTGTAGTAGAGCCTGAAGTCAGGCAGGCTGATTCCTCCAGTTCCATTCTTCTTTCTCAAGATTGCTTTGGCTATTCGAGGTTTTTTTGTATTTCCATACAAATTGTGAAATTATTTGTTCTAGCTCTGTGAAAAATACTGCTGGTAGCTTGACAGGGATTGCATTGAATCTGTAGATTGCTTTGGGTAGTATACTTATTTTCACTATAATGATTCTTCCGATCCATGAACATGGTATATTTCTCCATCTATTAGTGTTCTCTTTGAGTTCTTTCATCAGTGTTTTATAGTTTTCTATATATAGGTCTTTAGTTTCTTTAGGTAGATATAATCCTTGGTATTTTATTCTTTTCATTGCAATGGTGAATGGAACTAGATCACTTTCTAACACCATACACAAAAATAAACTCAAAATGGATTAAAGATCTAAATGTAAGACCAGAAACTATAAAACTCCTAGAGGAGATCATAGGCAAAACACTCTCCGACATAAATCACAGCAGGATCCTCTATGATCCACCTCCCAGAACACTGGAAATAAAAGCAAAAATAAACAAATGGGATCTAATTAAAATTAAAAACTTCTGCACAACAAAGGAAACTATAAGCAAGGTGAAAAGACAGCCTTCTGGATGGGAGAAAATAATAGCAAATGAAGCAACTGACAAACAACTAATCTCAAAAATATACAAGCAACTCATGCAGCTCAATTCCAGAGAAATAAACGACCCAATCAAAAAATGGGCCAAAAACTAAACAGACATTTCTCCAGAGAAGACATCCGGATGGCTAACAAACACATGAAAAGATGCTCAACATCACTCATTATCAGAGAAATGCAAATAAAGACCACAATGAGATACCATTTCACACCAGTCAGAATGGCTGCGATCCACAAGTCTACAAGCAATAAATGCTGGAGAGGGTGTGGAGAAAAGGGAACCCTCTTACACTGCTGGTGGGAACGCAAACTATTACAGCCACTATGGAGAACAGTGTGGAGATTCCTTAAAAAACTGCAAATAGAACTGCCTTATGACCCAGCAATCCCACTGCTGGGCATACACACCAAGGATACCAGAATTGAAAGAGACACATGTACCCCAATGTTCATTGCAGCACTGTTTATAATAGCCAGGACATGGAAACAACCTAGATGTCCATCAGCAGATGAATGGATAAGAAAGCTGTGGTACATATACACAATGGAGTATTACTCAGCCATTAAAAAGAATACATTTGAATCAGTTCTAATGAGGTGGATGAAACTGGAGCCAATTATACAGAGTGAAGTAAGCCAGAAAGAAAAACACCAATACATTATACTGACACATATATATGGAATTTAGAAAGATGGTAATGATAACCCTGTATGCGAGAAGCAAAAGAGACACAGATGTATAGAATGGATTTTGGACTCTGTGGGAGAGGGAGGGGGTGGGATAATTTGGGAGAATGGCATTGAAACATGTATACTATCATGTAAGAAATGAATCGCCAGTCTATGTTCAATACAGGATACAGGATGCTTGGGGCTGGTGCACGGGGAAGATCCAGAGAGTTGATATGGGGTGGGAGGTGGGAGGGGGCCTCAGGATTGGGAACTCGTGTACACCCATGGTGGATTCATGTCAATGTATGGCAAAACCAATACAGTATTGTAAAGCAAAATAAAGTAAAAATAAAAAATTTAAAAAAAGTGATAGCAAACAAATGGGATTATATCAAACTAAAAAGCTTCTGCACAGCAAAGGAAACCATTAATAAAATAAAAAGACAACCTACCAAATGGGAGAAGATAGTTGCAAATAATATATCTGGTAAGTAACTATATCCAAAATACAGAAAGAAGTCATACAGTTCAGCAAACAAACAAACACACACACACACACAAAACCCAAAAAAACAAAACCCAAACAGCCCAATTAAAAAATGAGTAGAGGAACTGAACCAACATTTTTCCAAAAAAGACATGAGATGGTCAACAGGTACATAAAAAGATGTTCAGAATCACTAATTACTAGGGAAATGCAAATCAAAATCACAATGATATATTACTTCGTGTTTGTTAGATTGACATTATCAAAAAGCTAAGAAATAACAAATGTTGGCAAGGATATAGGAAAAAGTAGGAATGGAAATTTGTTCAGCTATCCTGGAAGACAATGTATAGATTCCTCTAAATATTAAAATTTTAAGAATAGAACTACTATATGATCCAGCTATCCCACTTCTGCATATTTATCCAAAGAACTATAAAAAAGCACTAATTTGAAAAGTTATATCCACCTATATGTTTACTATGGCATTAGTTATAATAGCTGATATATGGAAACAACTTAAGTGCCCATCAGTGGATACATGGATAAAGAAGAAGTGGTGTATATAAAGGTGTGTGTGTGTGTGTGTGAGAGTGATGGAATACTACTCAGACATAAAAATAACATCTTGCCAACTGTGACAAAATGAACGGACCTTGGTATTTTGCCAAGTGAAATAAGTCAGACAGAAAAAGGCAAAGCCATATGATTTTATAATATGTGAGATATAACAAAGTAAAAGAACAAACTCAACAAAACCCCTCAACCTTGTAGGGAATAAAGTAGTGTTTACAAGAGGGAGAGGATCAAATGGGTGAAGGGGATCTAATGTATTGTGATCAATGGAACCTAAATTTTTGGTGTTGAGCACACTGTAGGTTATATAGAAGTATAGATATAATGTTGTATGCTTGAAAAAATAAATTGAGGTTAATTTTGAACTCCTAAAGTTTCAAAAAATATAGATTGTATGATCTATTTTTTCCTCTATTGGCTCTTGGCAGTAGGCATTCTAGGGAAGGAAAGATAATTTTCCCCCTAGCCTTCTGAGTTCTTGGCTGAGACCCTTGTAATTAAAGATAAGTTCATAAGAGAAAAAAAAACAGGAGTTTATTAACATGTATGCCTCATATATACATGGGAAATGCCCAGAGGAAAATGAGTAACTCCCCAAGATGGCTTAGAATTCCAATTTATATAGCATTTTCAACAAAAAGATAATAAGCTTGTGGAGAAATGACAGGACAAAATAAAGCAGATTTTTGCTTCCAAGGGTGAAGATAGACACTATTTAGTAAAGTTTGTTATGTAGATTCCTCTAGTGCTTTTTCCAGGCTGATAGAGTCTAAAGTTGTCTTTAGGTATTAACCTTTGTTCTTTGTGAATTTCTGTCCTGCTTTTAGGCAGATAGCTTTTCTTGTGTCTGATTTCCAGTTGGGTTCACCTCAAGATAATCCTTATGCCATAGTGGCATATTTTGGGGTGACATGTGTTGCACTTCAATGTCATAAAACTGAAAGCCCTTAGTATAAAATATAACACTGTATCTAGTTTGGCCCTACCTTCCTGTTCATCCTTATTTTCTATCACTTGCCTTTTTATACCCTTTACGTCTACACTGAACTTGAATTTGTTTTATTCATGGCTTTGATGAGTTCATTCCTTATTAGAATACTGTTTCCCATCTTCTCCTGCATATTCTTCATATGTCCAAACAAATGACACCTCCTCTGGGAACCTTTTCTAGAGAAGTCCAGGAAATATTTCTCTGTTTCCTACACTACTCCTCTCACATTGTCTTTGTAATCTTGGTTACATTTTTGCTATGTTTTATATATGTACACACACACACAAAGACATATACAGTATATTCACATATGAAGTATAGTACTCTTCAAAAATATGATTAAATGCATTGTGCCATATTTATACATACACATGCAAACAATATATATGTATATATGCATTTGTATATACAAACATGTATATGTGTATTATATATACACACACATATATGTGTATATACCCATACACATATATAATGTACATAGTACATTTAATCATATCTCTGTAGAGTACTTCTGTGTATGAAGAATGTTATCAATACATGGGTGGTGACATAAATATGTCCTTTTTGTTCTCAATGCCCTCATGTGTTGTTTAGAGAAAATAACAGGAACTAGTCAGTTAGCTCTTGGAAAGGACTCCTTAGTGCTACCCTTAATCCTCATGTTACCTCAAAGTTTCCACTTCATTGTAAAATGGGGCAAGGTGATGATAATAGAGTCACTCAGTTGTGTCCGACTCTTTGTGACCCCATGGACTGTTAGAGGGAATGCCACAAAGGTTAATGAAGTACTCTCAAACATGAAAGAGAGTCAATGTTAACAAGTTCTGTGAGGGTCACACTAAGTATATTATCTCGCTTTAATTTATTACTGTATGCTAGGATTTTAGCAGTAAAAGAGAACATTAAAAATAGTCTGTGTATGGCTGAGTCCCTTTGCTATTGACCTGAAACTACCACAATATTGTTAATTGGCTGTACCCCAATACAGAATAAAAAGTTTAAAGTTTGGGGGAAAAGAGGTTTGTGTTTGATGGGAAACCAGCAGTTGCTTAACTGCTGGGTTTTTTTTTTTGCAACAGGATCTGGTTTATTGCCTTGGAAGGGTGGTCCTGAGAGTGGCAGGTGCCACCCTGTCCTGGGCGGAGGGAGGGCCCGAGGGCCATTAAGGCCAGTGGTGGGAAAAGCGGGGGCCACGCAGCCCCTGGAATGCAGTGAGGCCAGGCTGAGGCCTGGAGGCAGCTGTGGTGGGCCGGGGCACTGCCCCTGCTGCCCAGGGTGGAAGGCACCGGGGTGGGACGTGACCCCGGCCTCACGGGCACCCCGGGTCACGAGAAACGAAACATGAAGCATGGGCACACAAGCACGGGGACGAGTGGGCACAGATTCACAGGCCAGAGGCACACCCAGTCTCAGCAGAAAGCGGGGGCCACACAGCCCCTGGAATGCAGTGAGGCCAGGCTGAGGCCCGGAGGCAGCAGTGGTGGGCCGGGGCACTGCCCCTGCTGCCCAGGGTGGAAGGCACCGGGCTGGGACGTGACCCTGGCCTCACGGGCACCCCGGGTCACGAGACACGAAACATGAAGCATGGGCACACAAGCACGGGGACGAGTGGGCACAGATTCACAGGCCAGAGGCACACCCAGTCTCAGCTGGACACAGACACCGTGGTGGCGGCATACAGACCACAGTGGACACCCAGGCCACGGAATACGCGGGACAGGGGACTTAATCCCAATCTGATATAAAAAAAAAATTCAGTGGTTTTCAGTGATAGTGAACAGATAAAAAAGGTTTTGTTTGTTTACTTTGTTAATGAGTTTGCCTGCTATAATCCTCACACAGGATTCAGTCACAAACATATTCACACATCTACATATACACATTCTTATACAACATGAATTTCACCAAAAATCCAGCTAAGTACTCAGTCAGGAATATGAAGTGCCCTTGAGTTGCCTTGCTCTGTAGACCTCTGTTGCTCCTCAGTGTTCCTTTCTTCTCATCTTATTTTGCATAACTGGTAAATATGATGGGAAAAAGACATACTTAAGTCTATTTACTACACAGGACTAAGTACATAGACATTGTAAATAGCATCCCATCAAATTTAGTTTGATAAAAATCAGTATAGTCCTGTTGATTGAATAAGATACCAACTACTCCAATTTGCCAATGAAATTTCCAGGTGGCTTAGATTTTTTTCTTTTTTTTGATCAAAAGAGCCAACACTGTACTTATCCACACTTCCACGAGAATCTTGGTTGGTGAAAGCATCCCTGTAGCATTGGGTCTGGATTGGGAAGAGACTCTTCACACCCTGAAACATGTTCTTGAAGCATAGACATCTTTACTCAGAATATCACTTTTCTTCTTTTTTAAAAAATATTTCATTCCATTCTCTTCTATTTATTTATTTTTATTATTTTTATTTTTGGGTGCATTGGGTCTTTGTTTCTGTGCACGGACTTTCTCTAATTGTGTGTGGGGATTACTCTTTAGTTACTGTGTGTGGGCTTCTGCTTGTTGTAGTTTCTCTTGTTACAGAGCACAGGCTCTAGATAATGAGGGCTTTGAAGTTGTGGCACATGGTATCAGTAGTTGCAGCTCATGGACTCTAGAACATGGGCTCAGTGTTTGTGGCACACAGCCTTTTTTTCCCTGTGGCATATGGAATCTTCCTGGACCAGGGATTGAACCCATGTACCCTACACTGGCAGGCAGTTTCTCAACCACTGTACCACCAGGGAAGTTCAAATTTTCACTTTTGTTGTTCTCAAGTGTTTTCATGTTTCAAATCACTATTTTTATATCATATAAATATCCAATTGTTCCAGTACCACTTGTTGATAAGACTATCATGTCACTATTGAATTACCTTAGGTAAAAGGTACAGATTGCTTGAAATACTCATATTGCCAAAGCTCTCTTAAGAAGAAACATATAACCTGAATAGCCCTACATCTATGAAAGAACTTGAATTTTTAGTTTAAAATTTTTCCCACAAAGAACTTCAGATTAAAGATGGCTTCACTGGTAAATCCCATTAAACGTTTAAGAAAACAATAATGCCAATTATATACAACTCTGCCAGACAAAGAGGACAGAATATTCTTCAACTTGTTCTATGAGTCCATCATTACATGGATACCAAAACCAGACAAAAATATTATGAGAACTTAAAGACAGATTAATATCCCTGACAGAAAAAAGTATAAAAATTCTTATCAGATGTTAACAAATATAATCCTACTGCATATAAAATGGATAATATCATCATGACCAAGTTGGGTTTTATTTCAGGGATGCGAGATTGGTTTAACAGACAGTGGAATTCACTATATTTATAAACACCATATTTATAAACTAAAACAAACAAACAAAAAAGAGACCATCTCAATTGATGCAGAAAAAAGCAGTTGAAAAAGACAAAATCCATTCTTGATGAAAATTGTCAGAAAACTAGGAACAAAAGGAGTGTTCTTCAATTTAATGAAAAATCTATAGCTAGATCATGTTTAATGGTAAAAGACTGAATGTTTTATTCCTAAGATTAAGAACAAGGCAAGGATGTCTGATCTCCCCACTTTTGTCCAAAATACTGGAGTTTCTAGTCAGTGCAACAATGCAGAAAAAGAAATAAAAGACATTTAATTATAAATGAGAGAAGTAAAATATCTTTATTTTTAGACAACATGATTGTTTATGTAGAGTATATAGGATCTACATAAAGTTCCTAGAACAAATGAGTACATTTCTATATATTAGCAACGAACAATAAGAAATTAAAAAATTAAACTATAATATTAAAAAATGCTTAATACTAAGGATAAACATGACATAAATTGGGCACAGTGCCCAAAACTACAGAGGGAGAAATTAAAGATCTAAAATGGAGAGATACAGAGTGTCATGGGTTATAAGACTTAACATTTTTTGTGATGTAAATTCTCCCCATGACCAAATATACTTTAAAAAGCTTATTAAACTTTATTCAGCAAACAAATCTGGGCTCACTCCCGTATACCCTCCCATCTTTTTCTTTATCTTGAGCATCTCCAAACTTGCCAATTCACTATTTGAAAATCTATTTAAAGTATAGATTCTTATCATAAAGAGAGATACTATTTTCCATTTTATTTAGACTTTAGTCAGATGGACTAGGATTTATTCTTACATCTGCAAGAAGGGAAACAACAGCTATAAAATTTAATATATGTATATACATATCTGTAATTAAACTTCTAGGCTGAATTCTGAGACCCAAATAAATTTCTTATCAATGAAATGCAAGTAATACAGCCAGAAGAAGCACTGGGAATAAAAGAATTTTAAGCAAATTGTAAAAGGGTTGGGGTCTTTTAGCTTCACTGACAGCTCTTGTCCTGGTTGGCTTTAATGTCCTGTCCCATTGGGTCAGAATGGCATTTCTGGCCCCATCCCACTTCCCTGGTCCCATCAGTCGAAACTGGTATGGGCTACAAGGACCAAAGTACACCTCCAGGGCCAGCTGGGGATCAGTCAGGAAGAGCCATGGTATGTTAGGTTTGGCTCCTATGAAGGAGCCCAGTTCATCCATGTATGTGATGTAATCTGTCTGCAAAGTCTGGCTCTGGCCAAACCTGAGGAAACAAAATAACACATTGCAGTGAGTGCCACATTTGTAAACAGAGGCACAAATTTCATTTTTTTTTTACTTTCAGAAAAGTAGCATTTTAGTCAGCACTGCCAGTAATACCCCATGACTCCTCTCTTTTCTCACAACATAGAATGCATCATATGTTCTTTGACTTAAATGACTTATTTTGTTTTTTTCCTCTCCTTTCTAACCTCTATTCAACTATGATGTCATTTTGGGTTTTTGCCTCTAGCCATGAAGCCAAGAGTGAACTGACCCTAGGGTCTCAAGGTGACCGATTAACAGTCTTTGATACATGATTATTCTTTATATGACACTTGCTTAAGATCTTCTCCAGAGTTAGATTTTTATATTGATGTGTTTTAAATTGGGTTTATGAATAGTTTTAATATTTGCTGCAATTTATAAATTGTTTCAACATTTAGTTGGAATGTGATCTCATGTGCTTTCAGGAACTCTTAAGAATAAGATTGACATTGAGGCCTCTCTTTCCCCTCTTCTTTCTTCTTATTGGCTTCAGTCATAAAGGGTAGTAAGCAGAGTAAGCTGCATGAACTGTTAGCACATAGGAGTGCTCATTTCACAGAGCTGTCCTGTGAACTGGAGGAGGTGAAAGGGAGGTATTTTTTGGCTGATCTTTTTATTTTTTAAAAAATTATTTATTAATTTTAATTGGAGGATAATTACAATATTGTGATGGTTTTCTGTATGAAATAGGGAAGGTTTTGTTGAGTCTGAATATACCCATGTCTTCTCTTCTTTAGGCCCTTAGCCAATGACTTTCTTGGGCCTTTAATGAATGACATGTTAGAGACTTTAAAGTAGAAATACTTCCTATATGGTCACTTATTCATCTATATGTGATCCATTACCTAATTATTTTTAATAGATTTTAATGTTTAATTTAAAAAGGACTGACTTTTATAGGAGTGATTAACACAAAAGAGTACATTTATACATCTGATGTTGAGTCACTTAACTTCCTACAAATCCCATTTATGGTTACGTGAAAACTCATGATTGGATGGATCAGAAGTGACTGTTCTTTTAGTAGAAAATATTAGGGCAGGTGAACTCTATTTAATACTGTATTTGTTTTCTTGTTATAGCATTGCCACTGCTCACTTTCCAGTTAGCTAATTTGTGGTAGACATGTAGCTGATGGGAAAGAAGCTCTTGAAAAAACAGTCATTTCTCAACCTCAGCACTATTGACACTTTGAGATGGATAATTCTTTGTATAGGTGGACTGTCCTCTGCATTCCTGGTTTCTACCCATTAGATACCAGTAGCATGCCCTCTTCACTTGCAATGACCAGAAATGTCTCCAGATTTTGCCAAATGTCCCCTGCGGGGGAAAATCACCCCTGTTTGAGAACCTGTGTGCTAGAGTTATAGAGGAGAAATGTAATGATTATTATTTGCCCACCTAATACTGCTTGATTATAGCAAGTGTTTCAAAAATGTGAACTGACTAATGGCAAGATTATAGAATCTATTATGTTTTCCTACATAAAAGGCAAATTTTAAGATTTGTTCATTAGCAAGTACCATCTCTTACCATTTGAGTTTCTTCCCCATTTTCTCCTCAATGTCATCCATCATTTCATTTGTAGTTGGCAAGGTACATGAATCTAAAAAAGAAATGAAGTCAGAGATATTGAAAAAGAAAAAGAAATCAGAAATATGCAATTATACATGATGAATTTCATTTAGTGTTTATGAACTATATCCATAAAAGATTTTCTATCAAGAGGAACTATCTTTAGTGTGTTTAGCAGAATAACAATTCACGGAAACAAATATTTGAGAAGCCAATGAACTTGCTCTGGGAATTGCAAAGCTGGCCTTCCATGAGATAGTGACAGTGGAGAAGTTTGTAGCTTCAAGTGACTCAGTCTTATACTTCTGATGACATTATGGAGGGCCTAATCCTCAACATGCCTCATGCATATAATAGCTTACCAGTGTCTTCATATTTCTTTCTGCATCCTCTTACTAGGAATTATCTCAAGAGATAGTCTGGTAAAATAATTCAATCTAAGGTCCATGGCAATTCAATCGGGACAATGGAAGGAAATCTGGATTTTCCAACATCAGCCTGCAGCCGAGGAGGATATTTTAAGGGATGACAGAAAATTTTTAGTTTTTTTGTAAATTTCACATTAATGGAGGCTTCTTCCAATTGCTAACTGTAGCTCATTTGCCTCTGTAATAATGGCAGGGGATATTATGACATTCTCATGAATACTCCCCAATCATTGTTAGTATCTCACCTCAGCCTGCTGGTACCCTGTGGTCAGATATTTGCTGTGCCCCTATGAGAAAGTAAGGGACCAGAATTCTGGTCATTTTGCTCAATGTATCTTAAGTGCCAAGACAGAGCCTTGAGCATAGCAGGTGTTCAGTGAATATTTGTTGAATGAATAAATGATGCCCTTAGTTTCATGTAAATTTCTTGGATATATGAACTGTATCTGATCTTCCCATAAGAGTGTTGTGCCTTTCAAGAGAAAAAGACAATAGGATCACTTACAAAAGATTTCATGATGGGTTTTTGAAAGTAATGATCCTTCATGGTACATTTGAAATAGAAATTTACTTATGCACAACATGTTAAGAAAACATACACATATGCTCTATGATTGTAACTTTTTCTTTATTACCTATGGTCTAAATTTCTATGGACAGTATGTTAGCTAAGGTACAACTATACTGGCCAAGGTTTTTGAATCCTTGAATAAAAGCACTCTTTAACAGTGGTGATCAATATGATTCAGTTCAGTTCAGTTCAGTTGGTCAGTCGTGTCCAACTCTGCGACTCCATGAACTGCAGCACGCCAGGCTTCCCTGTCCAACACCAACTCCCCGAGTTTACTCAAATTCATCCCCATGGGGTCGGTGATGGCATCCAACCACCTCATCCTCTGTTGTCCCCTTCTCCTCCTGCCTTCAATCTTTCCCAGCATCAGGGGCTTTTCAAATGAGTCAGCTCTTTGCATCAGGTGGCCAAAGTATTGGAGTTTCAGCTTCAGCATCAGTCCTTCCAATGAACACCCAGGACTGATCTTTAGAATGGACTGGTTGGATCTCCTTGCAGTCCAAGGGACTCTCAAGAGTCTTCTCCAACACCACAGTTCAAAAGCATCAATTCTTCGGTGCTCAGCTTTCTTTATAGTCCAACTCTCATATCCATACATGACTACTGGAAAAACCATAGCCTTGACGAGATGGACCTTTGTTGGCAAAGTAATGTCTCTGCTTTTGAATATGCTATCTAGGTTGGTCATAACTTTCCTTCCAAGGAGTAAGTGTCTTTTAATTTCATGGCTGCAGTCACCATGTGCACAAAAGTCAGCCACTGTTTCCCCATCTATTTCCCATGAAGTGATGGAACCAGATGCCATGATTTTAGTTTTCTGGAGTAAATTAAATCAATATTTGAGACATTGTTTTTCTCCACATAACCCTTATATTCTTAATTTGTCCACACAAACATACTCGTTGCCCCTGAAGCCCACAGGATCCAGGTGGAGGAAGGGGGAGAAGATTATCAACAGAGCATAGAAGTGGCCTGACACTGCTATTTTGACAGAGTTGACACCAATAATGTCTCCAGCATGCCCTGACACCCATCAGGGCTCTTTCAATCACTGCAGTGTAACTTGACATTGCAGTGACCCACTGCTGTCCTTCTCTTGCTTTTATAGGCTTTCAAAGTCCTATCAATCACCTATGAGAAGTTTAAGCTCTCTGACATAGCCTGTAAGGCCCTCCATGCTCTGGTTCCTTCCTTCCTTTCTTGCTACTCTCTGCCTCTGCTTTATATTTCCTTACACCAAAATGCTTCTTATTCTTTACACACTCCATGCTGTCTTACATTTATACCTTTTCTCAGGTTGTTCTATTTTTAGACAATAACTTACAACCCAATTATCCCCACCACAACACCCCAAACCTTTCCCTGTTGTAGCATTCTCCCTACCCTGTTTTAAGCTCTGTGAGGTCAAGGCTCACATCTGTCTTATTCCCTTTATATCCCTAGCACCTATCACAGAGCTTGGCATGCAGTATGTGCTTAGTAAATATTTGTTGACTAAATGAATGAAAGACAGAATGGCCCACTTACTTGCAAATACTTTAACAGCCCAGCGGGCCTGCAGGTCAGCTGTGGGGATGGTAGCACCAAGGGACTGGACAAGGCCAATCACAGCCAAGGTTGGCTTTTCCAAGAATGGGGGGAAGATGCCTTTGAACAAGGTGACCTCATTATTTCTGCTTTTGATGATGGAGTCATCAAGGAAGGGGTAGGCATAACCATAGCCTGTTGCAAAGATGACATAGTCAATGGCCTCAAACACTGTCCCATCTTCAAATATGGCTGAAGTCTCTGTAAACTCCTTCACATTGGGCTTGATGGATACAGTGCCACATAGGATGCGGGAGGGGAGCTCATCATTGAACACAGGCTCTTTCCTCAAGGTGCTGTGGAGAAACAAGAGAAAGAGGCCCATGCTATAAAGTACCTCTTTTCCAAGAAATATCCACAACAGTCCATAGCACTGAAACCAAATTTAAGCAGTTGAACATCAGCTTGAAGACATAGAAGGCAACTAAACTCTCTTCTTTTGGGAAAGTTCTTTCCTGTTGATATTAATAGTCCTTAAGAACATCTGTTTGACATACAGATGGCCAACAGGCACATGAAAAGATGTTTGACATTGCTAATTTTTAGAGAAATAATAAACTACAGTGATGTACTAACTCACACCAGTTAGAATGGGAATCATTGAAAAGTCTACAAATAATAATTAGGGATTTCAGATACATACTACTATATAAAATAAGCACAGGGAAATGTATTCAGTATCTTTTATTAACCTGTAATGGAAAAGAATCTGGAAAAGAATATATTTTAACTGAATATATCTATATGTCCTCCATCCCTTAGAAGAAACAGAGTAGCCCTCATAGTCAGCAAAAGAGACTGAAATATAGTACTTGGGTGCAATCTCAAACATGACAGAATGATCTCTGTTCAGTTCAGTCGCTCAGTTGTGCCCAACTATTTGTGACCCCGTGGACTGTAGCACACCAGGCCTCCCTGTCCATCACCAACTCCCAGAGTTTTCTCAAACTCATGTCCATTGAGTTGGTGATGCCATCCAACCATCTCATCTTCTGTCGTCCCTTTCTCCTCCTGCCTTCAATCTTTCCCAGCGTCAGGGTTTTTCCAGGTGAGTCTGTTCTTCACATCAGGTGGCCAAAGTATTGGAGTTTCAGCTTCAGCATCAGTCGTTCCAATGAACATTCAGGACTGATTTCCTTTAAGATGGACTGGTTGGATCTCTTTGCAGTCTAAGAGACTCTCAAGAGTCTTCTCCAACACCACAGTTCAAAAGCATCAATTCTTTGGTGCTCAGCTTTCTTTATAGTCCAGCTCTCACATCCATACATGACTACTGGAAAAACCATAGCTTTGACTAGACCAACATTTGTCAGTAAAGTAATGTCTCTGCTTTTTAATATGCTATCTAGGTTAGTCATAACTCTCATTCCAAGGAGCAAGGGTCTTTTAATTTCAAGGCTGCAGCCACCATCTGCAGTGATTTTGGAGCCCCCCCAAATAAAGTCTGTCACTCTTTCCATTGCTTCCCCTTCTATTTACCATGAAGTGATGGAATCAGATGTCATGATCTTAGTTTTCTGAATGTTGAGTTTTAGCCAGCCTTTTCACTCTCCTCTTTCACTTTCATCAAGAGGTTTTTTAGTTCTTCTTCACCTTCTGCCGTAAGGGTGGTGTCATCTGCATATCTGAGGTTATTGATATTTCTCCCGGCAATCTTGATTCCAGCTTGTGCTTCATCCAGCCCAGCATTTCTCATGAGGGACTCATTTCAAGGCAAAAAAGGACATCTTTTTGGGGTGTTAGTTCTAGAAGGTCTTGTAGGTCTTCATAAAACCATTCAGCTTCAGCTTCTGTCTAAAGGACAGAAATGGTATGGACCTAACAGAAGCAGAAGATATTCGGAAGAGGTGGAAAAAATACACAGAAGAACTATACAAAAAAGATCTTCATGATGAAGATAACCATGATGGTGTGATCACTCATCTAGAGTTAGACATCCTGGAATTTGAAGTCAAGTGGGCGTTAGGAAGCATCACTACAAACAAAGCTAGTAGAGGTGATGAAATTCCAGTTGAGCTATCTCAAATCCTAAAAGATGGTGCTGTGAAAGTGTTGCACTCAATATGCCAGAAAACTGGAAAACTCAGCAGTGGCCACAGGACTGGAAAAGGTCAGTTTTCATTCCAATCCCAAAGAAGGGCAATACCAAAGAATGTTTAAACTACTGCACAATTGCACTCATCTCACATGCTAGCAAAGAAATGCTCAAAATTCTCCAATCCAGGCTTTAACAGTATATGAACGGAGAACTCCCAGATATTCAAGCTGGATTTAGAAAAGACAGAGGAACTAGAGATCAAATTGCCAAAATCCATTGGATCATAGAAAAAGCAAGAAAATTTCAGAACATCTACTTCTGCTTTATTGATTATGCCAAAGCCTTTGACCATGTAGATCACAACAAACTGGAACATTTTTCAAGAGATGGGAATACCATACCACCTTACCTGCCTCCTGAGAAATCTGTATCCAGGTCAAGAAGCAACAGTTAGAACCGAACATGGAACAACAGACTGGTTCCAAATTGGGAAAAGAGTATGTCAAGGTTATATATTGTCACCCCGCTTATTTAACTTATATGCAGAGTACATCATGTGAGATGCCAGGCTGAATGAAGCACAAGCTGGAATCAAGATTGCCGGGAGAAATATCAATAATCTCAGATATGCAGATGACACCACACTTACAGCAGAAAGTGAAGAGAAACTAAAGAGCCTCTTGATGAAAGTGAAAGAGGAGAGTGAAAAAGTTGGCTTACAGCTCAACATTCAGAAAACTAAGATCATGGCATCTGGTCCCATCACTTCATGGGAAATAGATGGGGAAACAGTGGAAACAGTGACAGACTTTATTTTCTTGGGCTCCAAAATCACTGCAGATGATGACTGCAGCCTTGAAATTAAAAGACCCTTGCTTCTTGGAAGAAAGGTTATGACCAACCTAGACAGCATATTAAAAAGCAAAGACATTACTTTACTGACAAAGGTTGGTTTAGTCAAAGCTATGGTTTTTCCAGTAGTCATGTATGGATGTGAGAGTTGGATATAAAGAAAGCTGAGTGCTGAAGAATGGATGCTTTTGATCTGTGGTGCTAGAGAAGACTTGAGAGTCCCTTGGACTGCAAGGAGATCAAACAAGTCAATCCTAAAGGAAATCAAGTCCTGAATATTCATTGGAAGGACTGATGCTGAAGCTGAAACTCCCAATACTTTGGTCACCTGATGCAAAGAACTTACTCGTTGGAAAAGACCCTGATGTTGGGCAAGATTGAAGGCAGGATGAGAAGGGGACAACAGAGGATGAGATGGTTGGATGGCATCACCTATTCAATGGATATGAGTTTGGGAAAGCTCTGGCAATTGGTGATGGGCAGGGAAGCCTAGCATGCTGCAGTCCAAGGGGTTGCAAAGAGTTGGACACAACTGAGCGACTGAACTGACTGAATATATTTATATTTAACTGAATTACTTTGTATACCTAAAACATTGTAAGTAAACTATACTTCAATTAAAATGTCTGCAAATATTAAATGCTGGAGAGGGTGTGGAGAACAGGGAACCCTCCTACGCTGCTTGTGTGAATGTAAATTGATGCAGCCACTATGAAGAACAGTATGGATTTTCCTTCAAAAACTAAAAATAGCATTTCCATATGACTCAGCAGTCCCACTCCTGGGCATATATCTGGAAAAGATAAAAACACTAATTCTAAAGGATACTTGCACCTCAATGTTCATTGTAGCACTGTTTATAATAGCCAAGACATGGAAGCAATCTCAATGTCCATTGACAGATGAATGGATAAAATAGATGTGGTACACACACACACAGAGGAATATTACTCAACAATAAAAAAGAATGAAATAATGCTATTTGCAGTAATGTTTATGGACCTAGATACTATCATACTAAGTGAAATAAGATAAGGACAAATATCATATGACATCACTTACATGTGGAATCTTTAAAAATGGTACAAACGAACTTTTTAACAAAGCTGATATAAACTCAGAGACAGAGAAAGCATACTTATGGTTACTGAAGGGGAAATGAGGAATGGATAAATTGGGAAACTGGATTTAACAGATACACAACTACTATGTATAAAATGCCCTTCTCTAGTGCTTCAGATGGTGAAGAATCAGCCTGCAATGCTGGAGGCCCAGGTTTGATCCCTGAGTCAGAAAGATCCCTTGGAGGAGGGCCTGGCAACCCACTCCAGTATTCTTGTCTGGAGAAATCCATGGACAGAGGAGCCTGGCATGCTACAGTCTGTGGGGTCACAAAGAGTTGGCCATGACTGAGCAACTTCCACTTTACGTTTTTTATATACAAAATAGGTAAACAGCAAAGACCTGTGTAGCACAAAGAACTATATTCAACATCTTATAATAATGTATAGTGGAAAAGAATCTGAAAAAGATTACATATGTATAACAATCACTTCATTACACCTGAAACATTGTAAATCAACTATACTTTAAAAAATAAAGAATATCTGTCTGAGCTGTTTCTTTTGGCTTCTTGAAACTTGAATATTCTCTTGTGGATAACTTAAACTATTTGAAGACTCACCAAATAGATGAAGATAAAACTAATTCCTAGTCACAATAAAGTTATTAAGAGTGCTGACTGTGGAACCAGGTGACCCAACTTCATAACCTAGCTCCTTCTCTTACTAGCTGCTACTTCTCTGTATTTGTATTTTGTATTATGTGGAAAATAGGGATAATACAGAAGCTATCTCGTAAAATTGTTGTGAGAGTCAAATGAAGAGTTTAAGTAAAGCACTTAAAACAGTGCCTGGCATGTGCAAGCATCATTATTCTAAGTGAACTATTATTATAAATAGGCTCTCATTTTACATGAGGAAATCAGATCTACTGTGGTGAGATGTTTTAATGCTATGTTTGGTTTCTTTTCATTAACTGTAGTTGAAAAAAAAAAAAAAGTACAATGTTGATACTGCAGTTCAGTTGCCAAAATTCTAGGAATGCTGTTTTTTGATGACATTCTTCATTTTGACTTAAGTTTCCTTCAAGGATTCTGGAGTTTCCGCTAACTCTCTCAAAGACTAAGAAACTTGATAAATCTTAGAATTTGTTTTTATATTCCACACTGTTCTCTACCTCTTTAATTCTGCAACCTCTTCTTTAACCCTATAGGTGGCAATAAGTAGGTCACAGCCAAACCTGTTTTTCTCCCCTGTTACCCTCCCTACAAAGGGAGGAGTGAGAAGGTATCATCAACACCTTTTGGTAATTGGAACCCTTCCTGGATAAATGGATTTCCAATTTTATGTTTTTATTGTCTGAAGGAAAAAGCCAAAATATGGTTTGCAGTTACTATTACAAGACAAAAAATCTTTACCAGTTCAAGCTCTGAAACTTCTATTACATTAAAAAATAATTTTAAATGCATGAAATCAACATTTTTCTCAAGAGGGTATAGCAGTCTGCCAGACAAAGTAAGGTAAGTGCTACAGAGTGAGAATTTGCTACTAAGCCTTGTATTTATTACTACAGTTTACAATTTGCTCTCACTTTTTAAGCCTGTATTTCTCATCACAATGAAAAGCTTTTGCTTTCATGGACCAAAGATGAAATTTCTAAGGAATTCTTTTTTTATTATCCACTTGAATGTTCTTTTTTTCGGATATACTGATTCATCTACCTAGATACCTTTTTAATTAATAGGTGTTGGACTCTGTCTTTATAGAGAAGTAAATAAATGAATCATTAATTTTCCAGGTTACATCAGTTCTGTGTCTCTCCCCTGTTTTACATGCTCCACACCTCCTCACTGTCCTGCAGAAATGTCAACCCTTCCATGGAGGCATGCACACTCATTTTGAGACTATCTACTTGCTGAGACATGTTGATTAACACTACTTTGTTAATTGCTCCTCATATGCCCATTAGAAGACACTAATATGAACTGATATTTGCAAAGCTTTATAGTTCGCAAAGTAATTCTTATATTTTAAATTTCACTGAATACCACAACAGTCTTGAGTACATCTTACTATTGCTATCTGTATTCATCTATAAGCATGGACAAAATATTCCTCAAGAAAATCATTTATGAGATGTCTCAGCCCTCAAAATTCTGTGTTATGGCTTGTGGCAACCCCAAATGAATCTTGCATGTTAGGGTGTTCTAGCTACCAGATCCATCCCCACTTTGGATTCTTTCTTACTACTTTTACCACTAGACTAATTTCAGTAAGATTTTCATCCCATTCATGGTCTCTGATTATACCATGTCATCTAGGCAGTCCTTAATTTAACTTCACCAGGCTTAATGTGATAACTAAAGCAAGGCTTAGAAAGAATTCAACTTAGACCAGTGCTTTACTTTTTTTAGGGCTTCCCTGGTGGCTCAGAGGTTAAAGCATCTGCCTGGAATGTGGGAGAACTGGGTTCGATCCTTGGGTCGGGAAGACCCCCTGGAGAAGGAAATGGAAACCCACTCCAGTACTCTTGCCTGGAGAATCCCATGGAGGGAGGAACCTGATAGGCTACAGTCCATGGGGTCTCAAAGAGTCAGACACGACTGAGCGACTTCACTCACTTTTTTTAAATAATAAGATATGTATTATTTGTAGTACCTATTTAAAGGCATCAGGCCGTAGTTCTCATGTTTAAACCACGTGTTCATCTTCTTGACATATAACCAGTCAGAGACAAATGAAGGAAGGGCATTCCGGAGAAAGGATGCAAAGCGAGTAACATACAGCATGTCCCAAGGATAGCCGTCATCCCAAACCCGACTCATGACCCAGGAACCACTTCTGGTGCTGATAATGACCTGGTAGGGAAGGTAACAGATTTCAATATTGCTCTGTAAGAATTAAGCAGATACAACACAATTCTATGGACATCTTTATACGTTATTCAGGTAGGAAAACTTTTAAAGAGGTAGGTCAAGATGAGTAGTCCATGATAGAAGCTAGACAGAGGCAGAACTACCTCTCTCGCTCCACCCCAGAGGGTGAGGGCATAGGTGTTGAAAGAAGATGATTTGACATCTTGGAATATGAGAGTTCTCTGTTCCCTGGTGGCTCAGTGGTAAAGAATCTGCCAGCAGTGCAGTAGCCACAGGAGAGGTGGGTTAGATTGCTGGGTGGGGAAGATCCCCTGGAGGAGGGCATGGTAAGCCACTCCAGTATTCCTGCCTGGAGAATCCCATGAATAGAGGAGCTTGGTGGGCTACCGTCTGTACGGTCACAAAGAGTCATGCATGACTGAAGTGACTTAGCACGCATGCATTATTCAACTGTGACAAGTATAATCTTTGCAGACCCTGAAGACTAAAATGGTAGGTCTAGTAAAGATCAGTCATTGGCGGTGGTTGGTGGTAGTTGCATGGCTGAGTGGGGGAAATGCAGCTAACTTGCTGGCCGAAATTAGCCTGAGGAAATGCCAAGGATTTAATTCTGTTCTCTGTGCCTGGTCTCCTTTTCTAGTCCTCACTACACACACACTCCAGGACCTTGGGCAGCTGCTTTAGCCCAAGACAAGCCTGACTGCTTATCTATTTTATCACTTTTGTGATAACCCAGGGGAGTCTGACTTTGAATAATCCTTAGGTATTTTTCAGTTCAGTTCAGTTCAGTCGCTCAGTCGTGTCCGACTCTTTGCGACCCCATGAATCGCAGCACGCCAGGCCTCCCTGTTCATCACCATCTCTCGGAGTTCACTCAGACTCACATCCATCGAGTCAGTGATGCCATCCAGCCATCTCATCCTCGGTCGTCCCCTTCTCCTCCTGCCCCCAATCCCTCCCAACATCAGAGTCTTTTCCAATGAGTCAACTCTTCGCATGAGGTGGCCAAAGTACTGGAGTTTCAGCTTTAGCATCATTCCTTCCAAAGAAATCCCAGGGTTGATCTCCTTCAGAATGGACTGGTTGGATCTCCTTGCAGTCCAAGGGACTCTCAAGAGTCTTCTCCAACACCACACTTCAAAAGCATCAATTCTTCGGCGATCAGCCTTCTTCACAGTCCAACTCTCACATCCATACATGACCACAGGAAAAACCATAGCCTTGACTAGACGGACCTTAGTCGGCAAAGTAATGTCTCTGCTTTTGAAAATGCTATCTAGGTTGGACATAACTTTTCTTCCAAGGAGTAAGCGTCTTCTAATTTCATGGCTGCAGTCACCATCAGCAGTGATTTTGGAGCCCAAAAAAATAAAGTCTGGCACTGTTTCCACTGTTTCCCCATCTATTTCCCATGAAGTGATGGGACCAAAATATCCATTTATGAATTTATTTATTGAGCACCTCTTTCCTTAGAAATATGTTAGTACGTATCTATGGATATCTCCATATACATTTCCCTTAATATCCAGGTAGGAGCACTTTTAAAGAGGTAGGTCAAGATGAATAGTCCATGATTGAAACTAGGTATTTAGAGGCAGAACTACCCTCTCTCCACCCCAGAGATCAAGTGTGTAGGTGTTGAAAGAATGACTACCTGACACCTGGGGGTAAGAGAGCTCTCTATTCAACTGTGACAAGTTTAATCTTGTATTAGAAATATGTTAAGTTCTTTTGGGTTTATTGGTTATGTATGACTCAGCATGGAGTCCTCTGGGAAGCCGTCTTTGACAATTCATCCAGCAAAGTTCGATTATCTAGTCATGGTGCCACCACGGCCACAACTGAAGTCTCATTGCTTCCTTTCGTGATGATCGTGTACCTGTCATCATACTTCTGCCCATTGATTCCTCCTTGAAGTCAAGAAGTAGCTTGACTTACTTCTGTGTTTATTTCTAGCCTGATGCAGTGCTGACAGATAGAAACAGTCTGTTATTTGTTGGCTGTTGAATAGGTAAACAATAGTAAAACCTAAATTTTGTTTCTTCCAGGGTGGTTAGCATAGTACTGTTGCATGGTCGGTGATAAGAAATACTGTTAAATAAATAAAGGCAGAGCTTGACTAGAAACCAGTTTGCTTAGAGGTGATCAGAACATAAAATTAAAACCAAAAATGCATATTTACATATATATACATGCACTTAACTCTGGTTTCAGCAGACTATACTTCCTTATTAGCATGGGACACATTACATTGCTTCACAGGGAGAGTGTCTCAAGTCCTTGATTTGATTGGCATATGCAGCAGGTAGATCTCTTGTGGTATGACATGGTCAATGATATCCTCAGTGCTTGGGATACTGCTGTTGTAGCATAGCCATCCTAAGTTTGTTTCCCCAGACCTTTTAGATCTCATACCTGTGTAACCAGACGACTGAGTTCAACAGCAATGTCACATCCTGAGTTCCCCAGGCCAATCACGAGGACCCTCTTCCCCTTGTACACTTCTGGGCCCTTATAGTCCCGACTGTGGAGATAGTGGCCTTGAAATCGGTCAAGGCCTAAATAGAATATGGGGAGTGGTTTGAGTTGACTTCCAGAAGAATTGCTTAACAGTCACTTTTCTTCCCCCCACTATTGTTTTTTTTTTTTTTTAATATAAATCTATTTATTTTAATTGGAGGCTAATTACTTTACCATATTGTATTGGTTTTGCCATACATCAACATGAATCCACCATGAGTATACACGTGTTCCCCATCCTGAACCCCCTTCTCGCCTCCCTCCCCGTACCATCCCTCTGGGTTGTCCCAGTGCACCAGCCCCAAGCATCCAGTATCATGCATTGAACCTGGACTGGTGATTCATTTCATGTATGATATTGTACATGTTTCAGTGCCATTCTCCCAAATCATCCCACCCTCTCCCTCTTCCACAGAGTCCAAAAGACTGTTCTATACATCTGTCTCTTTTGCTGTCTTGCATACAGGGTTATCGTTACCATCTTTCTAAATTCCATATATATGTGTCAATATACTGTATTGGTGTTTTTCTTTCTGGCTTGCTTCACTCTGTATAATAGGCTCCAGTTTCATCCACCTCATTCAAACTTATTCAAATGTATTCTTTTTAATGGCTGAGTAATACTCCATTGTGTATATGTACCACAGCTTTCTTATCCATTCATCTGCTGATGGACCTCTAGGTTGCTTCCATGTCCTGGCTATTATAAACAGTGCTGCGATGAATATTGGAGTACACGTGTCTCTTTCAATTCTGGTTTCCTCGGTGTGTATGCCCTGCAGTGGGATTCCTGGGTCATAGGGCAGTTCAATTTCCAGTTTTTAAAGGAATCTCCACACTGTTCTCCATAGTGGCTGTACTAGTTTGCATTCCCACCAACAGTGTAAGAGGGTTCCCTTTTCTCCACACTCTCTCCAGCATTTATTGCTTGTAGACTTTTGGATTGCAGCCATTCTGACTGGCGTGAAATGGTACCTCATTGTGGTTTTGCTTTGCATTTCTCTGATAATGAGTGATGTTGAGCATCTTTTCATGTGTTTGTTAGCCCCCCCACTATTTTTAAATGTTTGATTCTCCTATTAGCAATTTTAATTTTAAAAATTTCCCTAACTGAAATGCACTTATCCTTTTGGATATTTTTGGCACTGAATCCCTAACTAATTCTTTTTAAAGACTTCATAAAAAACTTAAGGAATTTGAACTTATATTTGCTAATAATCATAGTATTTGTTGAGGGTTTACTTGTCTTAGTCATTTAATCCTGATAACACCTCTGAATGGTAGGTAGTAGTATTATCTCTATTTTAAAAGAAAATGAAATTGAGACAAAGCAGTGTAGTGAGTTGTCTAGGGTTACATAGTAAGTATCTAGTAGAATAAGGAGTTGAGCCCAGATATTCTACATTCAGAACCCCCAAATATTCTGCCTCTTAGCATTAATTATGTCAATCTTCTATTCTCCCTTAATCTCTACTCTTTTAATTACCTTGTTTTATGAACAATGTGGGCCTCCCTTGTGGCTCAGCTGGTGAAGAATCTGCGTGCAGTCCAGGAGACCTGGGTTTGATCCCTGGGTTAGGAAGATCCCCTGGAGAAGGGAAAGGCTACCCACTCCAGTATTTTAGCCTGGAGAATTCCATAGACTGTATAGTCCATGGGGTCGCAAAGAGTCGGACACAACTGAGTGACTTTCACTTTCACTTTCATGAACACCAGCCTCTGCTTATGAGCTCTATATTTTTGAGGGGAAGCATTCCTGTTGCAAAGGAAGGAATGAGGGAAGGAAAACAGGAAGGAAGGAGAGGGGGAAGAGAGGAGGAGGAAAGAGGAAGGAAAGATGAAGAAAGGGAAAAGGAAGGGAGGTTGCTTATGTATTTATTTGCTGTTTGCCACTTCTGTAGAGTAATGAAATGTATCACTACACACTCACCACACATACGTACTCACACACTCACTGTGATTTTTAAAGTTAATTTGCAAAATGTGGATATAGATGAAATTTTAAGACCCATGTTTCTTCTCTATGGACTAATCTTTGACCTGCAAGTCCTTGATTCTTTTAGGATGAGGCCAATGATAAGTATATTTGACATATCATCACACAATTTTTTTTAAAAAATATTTGGAACCTTAAGAATGATCATTATGTGAAATCTGTGGAAAACTCTATCTTATTCCATGATGTTTGTATATAAGATTCTTGTATATTTTCCAAACTTACCAGGAAAGGAATCCATTGGTAGATTGGGGTACACATGATGTCCTGAACAGATCATTACAGCATCAAAAATAGTAGATTCCTGTTTCTCATCCTTTTCTGAAACAATTTCCCATTGGCCAGTGATCAAGAAGTTGGGACATTTCTTTATACTAGTAACCAGGGTCTTAAAGAAAACCAGAAAGAAATTGCTTCTTTTTACAGTTCTACAAGGTTTTTTGTTTGTGTGTTCCTTGCAGTATTTCTGTGGAGAAAATAATTGTTGTGTGTTCTCATGATCATTGAGAATAATGTGGAAAGGCATTAAAATAGAAAGTCACAGTGAATCTTCAAATTTCACAAGAATAATTACTCACTGGGGTATATTTATTTTTTTGACATCTAGTTAGTAGATTTGGGATACATTGCACTGTGTATTCTTATGAAAGGTGCCATATCATTTGCTTGCTGTCACCCTACATTGACATCCATGGCTTCTTCCTCTCTACCTTCCTCTTCTGTCTACTCCAATAATATACGATTATCTCAGGCTTCAATCCTTGATCTCTGTTTTGCAATATAAGGACATTATCCTTTGGAAATATTAGTCACTTCCATTGTAAGACTGTTATGTTGATATCGGCTCAGTTCAGTCACTCAGTTGTGTCTGACTCTTTGCCACCCCATGGACTGCAGGATGCCAGGCTTCCCTATCCATCACCAACTCCTGGAGCTTGGTATAAGTAAAATTATTTAAAATTTAATAAGATAAATAAATAAAATATTAAGTAAAGTTCCAATTTATGATTTTGCTTCTTATTTTCCCCTCTATATGTATGTGCTCTGCACATAACTAATGGATTGAAGTTGAGTTCTAAACAAATGGAAAGTATTACTTATAATTATGGAGACAGTGCTGCTATGCCATAACTCCTAAGGCTTCTAATCTAAGGAACTAAGTGTGTGAAGAATAAGGGCAATAAAATTATTCTTTTACATTGTTACTCTCTTCTTAAAGGCAGAATCTCTAACAAATGCCACATTTATTAGAATCACAATTCCTTGGGCATTGAACCTACAGAAGTCTAAGTGTGAACTAGAGACTTTGGGGTTGTTTCTAAAAATAAGTGTGTGAGGGTGGAAAGTTCATTAGGCTGGTACAGCTGCCTCTACCATTTTCTATGATGTTTTGAAAGCTCTTAGAGACTTTGGAAAGCACATTTTAAGGGGAAATAAAAAAATTCATGAGTGCTTTATAATCTGAACCAACATTTGATTGGTGAGGTGTCCAAATCTTTGACTCTATTTTCTAAGATGATGTCCTGTATCTCTGCTTCTCCTCTAATCCTTAAACATATTGATGTCAACAGCACATGTTACAAGGTCCTTACCTCAAACTGTATATATCTTAAAAGATTCTTCTTTTGAGCAAATGTCTTTATGTAGTCCTGGACCTTGCTTTGGTGCATGTAGTTCGGGTAATCGTCAGGGTATGGGAAGTCTGGAAAGCACATCATCTCTTTGGAAGAGTTGGTGAACACAGACTTGTAGATGCTGGCTCTGCCTTCTTCTGAATGGTCCTAAGGAGAATAAGACGACAGGAGAATAGATGGTTGGATGGCATCACTGGCTTGATGGACATGAGTTTGAGTAAGCTCCTGGAGTTGGTGATGGGCAAGGAAGCCTGGTGTGCTGCAGTCCATGGGGTTGCAAAGAGTTGGACATGACTGAGCGACCAAACTGAAGAAGAATAATAAGGCTTAAAAAGGAAACCAAGAATGGTATCCCCCTCAGTGACTATTCAATGCTCAGTTGATTGAAACTTTTTCCATATGTTAAAGAAAAACAACAACATGAAAAAAATTGACTTCTGTCTGTAAGACATGGAAAGGAAAGCCTTCAACAACACCTGGCACAGAGCTGGTGAATCTTCCATTTTGATCCTTTTACTCCAATTAGCTCCAGTTTAGCTCTTTTTTTCCCCCAGTCACAGCATTGGGTCTGATCTCATACTCATTTTCAAGAACATAACTAAATAGTCCAATGGATGCTGTGGCTTTTAGCCTATTTGATTGGCTGTATGGAATTCGGTGAACTCTTCACTAGCCATAGAACTCTCTAAAGAAGTAATTTCCTGAAGGATTCCTTAGACTGTCGCTTCCTGGGTCCCACCTCTGAATTTCTGTGTGTCTGGGGTGAGGCCTGAGAATGTGTATTTCTGACAAGATCCCTGTGCTGCTGATGCTGTTGGTCCAGGGACCAAGCCTGAGGACCACTTCTGTAGTGTAAATGAATTCTGTGCTTGAGGAGTTCCTGAACTCACCAACTAGTGGCATTCACTCCTCACCAAAGAAACAAAAGAAACAAAAAGCCTTAGAACTTGTGTTAAATTTTGGTGTCTTACAGTAAAACCACCATGTAATTGAAAAGTGGCTTCTTTTGAGGAGTGGTGGAAGGCTAAGTTCAAAATAAACATTTCCTCTCTGTTTCAAGAACAGGATAAAAGTTCACAGAATGTACTGCCTTGAAAGTACATCTAAAAGCTGGCAACCCATCTTTCTCCAAATCTTGAAGGAATTCTCATGAAAGGAAGGAAAAGGATGAGATGTTATATTGCTCCTCGATTCAAGACAGCTAACTCCCTCCAGTCCAACAACCCCAAATGAGAGAACTGTGTCTCTGGGGGGCTGCCTGAGTCTTCACTGTTTCCCCTTAAGTGACAAAAATAAACTTCCTCTACTCGTGGTTGCTTTATTTCTCATGATAACTAAGCCCAGAGATTTTAATTTTTTAAACCTCACTTGGAAATTTCTGCTCGGGTCAGATAAAGAGTGAACTCTTGGCTTGGTGGGTTCTCATGTTTGGGTCTGTTACTGTTCACCCCTAGCCAGTAACTTGTGTTAATGTTTGTGAGAAGGAGTTTTCTAAGCTGCCCACTAAAGGGAGGGCTGAGCTGTGGGTTGGAGGCTGGTTTAAAAAATGTATGATTTTGCTCTGAGAAACAGAGGTGATAAGACCATGAATTATTTCCATCATTAATGAATTACTGGACTCTTTCACCACTGGACTCCAGCCAATCTTAACACAAGAAGAGAAGAGTACGTTCCCTACAGCTGCTTAGAGTTTTCCCTAAAAGACTGTTCTGCAAATGGAGGAAAATAAAAATTTTATGTAACAACAGACGTAGCTCCAGAGAGTTCACATTTTCATTATTTAAATATGTGGGGTGGTTTGAGCCAGTAGGGAGGAAATTAAGCTCAGATGCTCCCCGCTGGCTGGGAGACCTTGTTGTAGACCTAGATGTCTAGGACAAGATGTCATGCTATGGAGCATGTTAGCATTGTCTGTCTTGGGTTGTAATTGTGTCCAACTCCTATCATCCCCCACTAGAGCATAAGTAACTCGAGGGCAAGGTCAGAGACTAATTCAAAACTATTGTGCATGCATTTTAGCAGTCTGCCTTGATCATCTTCCATATTCCCATTTTATCAGTCCCATTTTTGCTTGCTTAGATATACCTTCAAGGTCCAGCTCAAAAGTTGTCCCCTTCTCATGCCTTTCCTTATCTTCCTTCCCACACATTGGAAGGCATCTCTACTTTCACCAAGCTCTAATTGTCTTTACTACCCTAATCATATTCTGCTTATTCATTTGTATTATGATTACTGTAAGAGTTCTTTTCTCTCCGCTTTTAGAATACTGCATGCCTGCTGTACCTCCTGTTTGCAGCTATGCCTAATGTAGTACCCTATGCATAATGAACTCAAATATGTATTTGCTGAATGAATAGAGGAATGAAATGAGTGAAACAAAATTTCAGATAGTTCTGGTTCAGTACTTTTCCCTTTGCAATCCAAATGACCTACTGTATGTGGCTTGTTGAGCAACCTTTTATTACAGCCACAACAAAATCTTTTGAGGTCATGAGGTCCTATATTAGAGTGTATAAAATTTAAGACATGCTCACATTCAGCCTGCTAGTTTTTAAATCCCATTTGGTTTTTATTTTACAGAAAAAGCACACAGAGAAAAGTTCAGAATTCTCAGGTTTCTCTCTTCCAGAATACCTTCTACATGACAGAAATTGTAAGATAAAAGCTTAATGTAACACACTTTTCAAAAATTCCTCTCTGATAATACAGCATACCAAGCAACTTTTCTTAGAAAAGAGGGAAGAAGTGGGATGTATAGAGAGGGCTAAAGTTTAGAATATTTATATATGTTTATACTCCTACACGGAGAAGGCATTGGCAACCCACTCCAGTACTCTTGCCTGGAAAATCCCATGGATGGAGGAGCCTGGTAGGCTGCAGTCCATGGGGTCACTAAGAGTTGGACACGACTGAGTGACTTCACTTTCACTTTTCACTTTCATGCATTGGAGAAGGAAATGGCAACCCATTCCAGTGTTCTTGCCTGGAGAATCCCAGGGCTGGGGGAGCCTGGTGGGCTGCTGTCTATGGGGTGGAACAGAGTCAGATATGACTGAAGCGACTTAGCAGCAGCAGCAGCATACTCCCACAGGGCTTTTGAGAATAATTCTGCTTATACACAATGACTTTATGAAAAAGATATCTTTCCTTCTTGTGGATAACCCAGAATCTGACTTTGAATCATATTGATCTATCATCTGCTGCTGCTGCTGCTAAGTCGCTTCAGTTGTGTCCGACTCTGTGCGACCCCATAGATGGCGGCCCACCAGGCTCCCCCAGCCCTGGGATTCTCTATGCAAGAACACTGGAGTGGGTTGCCATTTCCTTCTGCAATGCATGAAAGTGAAAAGTGAAAGTTAAGTCACTCAGTCGTGTCTGACTCTTACTGACCCCATGGACTGCAGCCCATCAGGCTCCTCCATCCATGGGATTTTCCAGGCAAGAGTACTGGAGTGGGGTGCCATTGCCTTCTCCGGATCTATCTTCCTAAAATAAATTTTCTGATCTAGCTGCACTGGTTAACTTACAGATCCATGAACACACCGTGTTCATTGCCTTCCCTGCACCTTTCATGGATTGCTGGTCACTACTACCTAGACGCCTTTCCCACCTGATGCTGGCACACTGCTGGTGTCTGTACTGCTGGGAATGCCCCGCTTTCTGGAGCTGTGTCACATGATGGTTCTTTACTTTTCTCATCTGAGAACATCCTTCAAGTCTCAGCTAAGTGTTATCCCTATAGGAAATTTCTCTTGACCTGCTAGTATTTTAGGAGTCCAGCCTTATCTAAATCTCAAGGCATTTGTTTATTTAATTAACAGTCACCACGGGCTATCTTGTTGTAAAGTTATATAATCTTTTGTTTGTACTCTTAGGACCAGATATATTAACATTTTGGAATTTGTAGATTTTTGAAGTTTTTCCTTAATATTCCTAGTGAGATCTGGTGCAACACCTTATCATCAAATGTAATAAAGCTACTACAGCAAAACACGGAGTTGGACAAAGACTATATATATAGCATCATATCAGTTCAATCATGTTTCCTGACCATATGATTTCAGGGCAGGTTTTGCTATTAAATGAGTTTTTCTGTCACAAGATTGTGGACCTTTATTAAGGCTTGCTATACCAAATGAAGTAGAAACCATTTACATAAAGTGGTTATGACACATATTTGTCATCCCAGGACTTAGTACAAAACTCTGTCAAAATAGATGCTCAGGCAGCACTTAATTACTTCTAATAAGTCAATGCAAAGAAATAGAGGAAAAAAACAGAATGGGAAAGACTAGAGATCTCTTCAAGAAAATTAGAGATACCAAGGGAACATTTCATGCAAAGATGGGCTCGATAAAGGGCAGAAATGGTACGGACCTAACAGAACCAGAAGATATTAGGAAGAGAGGGCAAGAATACAGAAGAACTGTACAAAAAAGATCTTCACAACCCAGACAAGCACGATGGTGTGATCACTCACCTAGAGCCATATATCCTGGAATGTGAAGTCAAGTGGGCCTTAGACAGCATCACTATGAACAAAGCTAGTGGAGGTGATGGAATTCCAGTTGAGCTATTTCAAATCCTGAAAGATGATGCTGTGAAAGTGCTGCACTCAATATGCCAGCAAACTTGGAAAACTCAGCAGTGGCCACAGGACTGGAAAAGGTCAGCTTTCATTCCAAAGAAAGGCAATGCCAAAGAATGCTCAGACTATCACACAATTGCACTCATCTCACATGCTAGAAAAGTAATGCTTAAAATTCTGCAAGCCAGGCTTCAGCAATATGTGAAGTGTGAACTCCCTGATGTTCAGTCTGGTTTTAGAAAAGGCAGAGGAACCAGAGATCAAATTGCTAACATCCACTGACTCATCGAAAAAGCAAGAGAGTTCCAGAAAAACATCTATTTCTGCTTTATTGACTACGCCTAAGCCTTTGACTGTGTGGATCACAATAAACTGTGGAAAATTCTGAAAGAGTTGGGAATACCAGACCACCTGACTTGCCTCTTGAGAAATCTGTATGCAGGTCAGGAAGCAACAGTTAGAACTGGACATGCAACAACAGACTGATTCCAAATAGAAAAAGGAGTATGTTAAGGCTGTATATTGTCACCCAGCTTATTTAAGTTATATGCAGAGTACATCATGAGAAATGCTGGGCTGGAAGAAGCACAAGCTGGAATCAAGATTGCTGGGAGAAATATCAATAACCTCAGATATGCAGATGATGCCATCCTTATGGCAGAAAGTGAAGAGGAACTAAAAAGCCTCTTGATGAAAGTGAAAGAGGAGAGAGAAAAAGTTGACTTAAAGCTCAATATTCAGAAAACTAAGATTATGGCATCTGGTCCCATCACTTCATGGGAAATAGATGGGGAAACAGTGGAAACAGTGTCAGAATTATTTTTGGGGGCTCCAAAATCACTGCAGATGGTGATTGCATCCATGAAATTAAAAGATGCTTACTCCTTGGAAGGAAAGTTATGATCAACCTAGATAACATATTAAAAAGCAAAGATATTACTTTGCCAACAAAGCTCCATCTAGTCAAGGCTATGGTTTTTCCAGTGGTCATGTGGGATGTGAGAGTTGGACTGTGAAGTAAGCTGAGCACCAAAGAATTGATGCTTTTGAACTATGGTGATGGAGAAGACTCTTGCGAGTCCCTTGGACTGCAAGGAGATCCAACCAGTCATCCTAAAGGAGAGATCAGTCCTGGGTGTTCATTGGAAGGACTGATGCTGAGGCTGAAACTCCAATACTTTGGCCACCTCATGTGAAGAGTTGACTCGTTGGAAAAGACCCTAACGCTGGGAGGGATTGGGGGCAAGAGGAGAAGGGGGTGACAGAGGATGAGATGGCTGGATGTCATCACCGACTTGATGGACATGAGTTTGAGTAAACTCCAGGAGTTGGTGATGGACAGGGAGGCCTGGCGTGCTGCGATTCATTGGGTTACAAAGAGTTGGACATGACTGAGTGATTGAACTGAACTGAACTGAATAAGTCAATTAACAACCATTTCATGGTTTAGGTTAAGCTGGTCATGTCTTCCTGATCAAATGTAAATTAAAAATTGAATTCATAAAAAAATACCTTGATTATTTCCTAGTGGAAAATACAAATTGATGGTCTGTATTTCATGCAATATTTTCAGAGTTATAGGACACCCAGAGCAACATATTGTTGCAGGTTGGGCAATACAGAGATCAGGACAGACTGAGGTTACAAGAGAAATGATGTGGCTAGAATATCTTCAAGCCAAATAAGTATCATCTATATCTAATCCTAATGGCTAGGAAGTTCAGGACAGAAAATCTGGAAGTTTCCCAAAGTTGCTTTTTGAAATTTAAGAATTGGTTTTATAATGAATATTTCCTGATTATATTGTTTTTCTAGCTATGAACTGAATGGCAGAGATAATCATTTTTCTCTCTGGATATGGCCTGACAAGAGTATTTAATATCCATGTACACACATGGAAAAAGCAAGAGAGTTCCAGAAAAACATCTACTTCTGCTTTATTGACTATGCCAAAGCCTTTGACTGTGTGGATCACTATAAACTGTGGAAAATTCTGAAAAAGATGGGAATACCAGACCACCTAACCTGCCTCTTGAGAAATCTGTATGCAGGTCAGGAAGCAACAGTTAGAACTGGACATGGAACAACAGACTGGTTCCAAATAGGAAAAGGAGTCCATCAAGGCTGTATATTGTCACCCTGCTTGTTTAACTTATATGCAGAATACAACTAGTCAAGGCTATGGTTTTTCCTGTGGTCATGTATGGATGTGAGAGTTGGACTGTGAAGAAGGCTGAGCGCCGAAGAATTGATGCTTTTGAACTGTGGTGTTGGAGAAGACTCTTGAGAGTCCCTTGGCCTGCAAGGAGATCCAACCAGTCCATTCTGAAGGAGATCAGCCCTGGGATTTCTTTGGAAGGAATGATGCTAAAGCTGAAACTCTAGTACTTTGGCCACCTCATGTGAAGAGTTGACTCCTTGGAAAAAAACTCTGATGCTGGGGGGATTGGGGGCAGGAGGAGAAGAGGACGACCAAGGATGAGATGGCTGGATGGCATCACTGACTCGATGGATGTGAGTCTGAGTGAACTCCGAGAGATGGTAATGAACAGGGAAGCTTGGTGTGCTGCGATTCATGGGGTCGCAAAGAGTCAGACACGACTGAGCGACTGAACTGAACTGAACACACCACACACAATCAACATTTATAATAACATAATATGTGCCTAATAGATGTGAATTAATTAAAAAATCATATCCTGCTATAATTGGGAGGCAGGTTAGAAGGAACTTAATTTTCAATATCTGCATTTGACTAATAAGCATTTGAAGGGTGGAAAAATAAAGTGACTTTCCTGAAATCTGTCTGCTTAAAAAATCAGAGTTGATACTGGAACTCAGGACTTCTGAACCCAGTCTAGGTTTTTCTTTTTCACATGTCCCCCACGTTTTCAGGATTTAATAGCAATAGACATAGGATCTTTCAGTTACATGGGGAGGCAGTAGAATAGTTTTTCTGTTAACTACTGACCCTTTAACCCTTAAAAGCCTAGAGATTTGGGCTCTGCCATGTAGGTGGCAACATTTAATGAGCTGGAGAAGTCTTCTTCAGAATAAGTCTTGCTGGTAGGAGATAGTTTTAAATGATAGGACCTGAGTAGGATGGGAGAGAGAAGATTTTATTTTTCAGAGCATCTGGAGCATTGTGATCAAGTCTGAAAGAACTGTTCACATTTGATTTGCAGTGTAAACCCATCACTTTCTATTGTCTTACTCACCGAGAATTCCCACAGACCTCCCACTTCATTGCTCCTTTCAAAGCAGGTGGGCTCCAGCCCCTCTTCCAGACAACACCGTATGGAGGCCAAGCCACTGACACCAGCTCCAATGATGGCCACTCTCTTCACCATTTTTGCCTGTAGGAGGATCTGGAGAGAACTTCTTCAGAAGATATCCCTAAATGCTTAAGTTTTTTCAGTAGAAATAATCAGCTGAGGTTTGTATGTCACGATCCTCATCTTAACACTCAAGAAGACATAGATACACATTAAGAGTTTATGCTAAAAGTTTATGCTCTCTTTTCTTTTTTTTTTTTTCCCACTTTTGCTATAGTAAGATACTGAATCTGATTTCTTTTGGTTATTCAAGATGCCAAAAATAGCAGAGCCAGTGAACCCCAGAGCAATAAGCACCTTATAAATCATCTATCTAATGCTCTCAATTGCAAATGAAGTGGCTGTCATTCTACGAAGTTTAGAAATTACTTCTTCAGGGTCTCAGAGTTTATAAGTATAAGAACTGAAACAAGAATTCAAGCCTTCTACATAAAAACCCACCATAACAGATCCCTTATACTTACTTGGAATGTTTGGCTCTAAGGGGCCTTACTCTTAATCAACCACCTTCTTTCCCCAGAGAAGTTACAGTTCTTTAAATATAGAAGAGAATGGCTTTTAAGAATGTCTTTTGATGTAAAAACTGGGAAAGGGGAGGAGTTATTTTTCTTAAAGTAAAAATTCCTTTTTACTTGTATTTTTCATGATGTAGAGCCCTGAGAAGAGAAAACTTGGAAGAGAAAGGTTGAGTGTGATAGGCATAGGAGAACAGGGGCGGGTAAGTTGGTGGGGGGCAGAGGAAGAAAGGGAAAGGGTAAAGGTAAGGATGAAGTCTATGGTTATAGTTCCAAAAAATAAGGCAGTAACTATGATATGGTTATTAAAGCTGTAAAATGAACCCCCCTGGGAGATTAGAGGAACAATGGTTTTTAAATTTTCTTTTTGCTCTGGAATTATAGAATATGTAAACAAAGGCTATGCACCTGGACTATAATGAAAGGTTTTGCTTGGCCAACAGTGGAAAAAAAAGTCTCAATTTTCTAGAAATTTAGGAGGGCTTGATGAGATGAGTTAACTCTTGGAGAAGATGAGTTTCAAAGTTTGAAACAGGCAGAATTTCAAAGTCACTGAATCTTGGCTCTGTCTCCATCTCACTTTTCCTGTTTCTATCTACCTTCTTCCTACTCTTCCCCCGTTCCCTTCCGTCCACTTCCCTGAGTGCTTCCCATGTCATGCATTATAATAGTCTGTTGGGGGCTCAAAGATGGAAAGAACAGTTTTACCATCTAGAAACATTTAGTCTAATGGAGAGAGGTGATCAAAGTCACAATGGAAGTGTGATTCAGTGGAGAGCTGGCACTCAGGTAGGAACATCTAGGTCCACCTGGAAGAGGTGTGAGAGAAACTTCAATAGGAAGTGAGAAGAAAGCTGAATCTTGAGGGAAGAATAGAGGTTTCTTAGGTAGATGATGGGCAAGGAACATAAAATAGAAAAATATGTGCAAATGCACAAAAAAGAGAACAAGATAGAGCAAGCTGCAATTAGTTCAGTGTTGCTGAACTGTAAGGTGATGGGATCATGGCATCCGGTCCCATCACTTCATGGGAAATAGATGCAGAAACAGTGGAAACAGTGTCAGACTTTATTTTTCTGGGCCCTCAAATCACTGCAGATGGTGATTGCAGCAAATTAAAAGATGCTTACTCCTTGGAAGGAAAGTTATGACCAACCTAGATAGCATATTCAAAAGCAGAGACATTACTTTGCCAACAAAGGTCCATTTAGTCAAGGCTATGGTTTTTCCAGTGGTCATGTATGAATGTGAGAGTTGGACTGTGAAGAAAGCTGAGCGCCGAAAAATTGATGCTTTTGAACTGTGGTGTTGGAGAAGACTCTTGAGAGTCCCTTGGACTGCAAGGAGATCCAACCAGTCCATTCTGAAGGAGATCAACCCTGGGATTTCTTTGGAAGGAAAGATGCTAAACCTGAAACGCCAGTACTTTTGCCACCTCATGTGAAGAGCTGACTCATTGGAAAAGACCCTGATGCTGGGAGGGATTGGAGGCAGGAGGAAAAGGGGATGACAGAAAATGAGATGGCTGGATGGCATCACCAACTCAATGGACATGAGTTTGAGTGAACTCCAGGAGTTGGTGATGGACAGGGAGGCCTGGTGTACTGCGATTCATGGGGTCGCAAGGAGTCGGAGTTCCTCAACTGAGTGACTGAACTGAACTGAACTGAGGGTGATGGGAATTGCAGATGAGTTAATCAGGCACGGCCCAGATTATGAAGGGCATTGAAGTGCCACATTCAAGGGTTTGGATATATCTTCTGGGTTGTGGTGATCCATTCAGGAATTTTGCACAAGGGAGTGATAAGATCAGAAAAGATCAGATTGACGTGGAAACTAGAATGGACAATAACTACAATCAAGCATATAAAAACCCAGGAGGTTATTTCAGAAGTCTAGGCAGAAATGTGGGGGACCTAAATTAGAGCAATGTCAGCAGAAAGGAGAATAGAAACTGGACATATGAAATATTTAGGAGACAGATATTTGGGGACTTGCTGGATGATTATAGAATTGACGCCTCTGAGAAGTTCCTTCCATCTTTAAGATTTTATATTCATGGCCTATATGCATATCACTCATGATTTAGAACAGGAAGCAGAAATTATTCTATTTCACAAAAAAGGAGTAGATAAAAGGGCAGGAGGAGCAGAAACCAGAGGGCTGCCACAGGCCTTGTAAGGTCATATCACTAGAGCTACCACCCAAAGGACAGGAAACTTCTGCTGTTACAACAGATGCCTTCAGAAAAGTGAGGTATGGAGTCTGACTGATGTAAACACATCTATCTGTTGGAACATGTTTTCCCACCAACATGTCACAGAAATGTAGCCTCTGCTTCCCTTTGCCTTCCAAGCCCAGATGTTTATCTCAATGGGAAAACCTAAATTGTATTCAAGCTTTAACTGCAAAAAAGTCTTAGAAATGTAGTTTTGAACCTTCCAATCCTTGGGATGCAGGAGGGACCCTACAGGAGTGGGTCAATGTCACTGAGCAGTGTCTAGCACAGTGGGTTATGTGGTATGACATGGAAGCCAGGGACTTCCCCAGGAGGTCTAGTGGTTAAGAATCCACCTTCCAGTGCTGGGGACAAGGGTTCAATCCCTCGTTGAGGAACTAAGATCCCCCATGCTACAGGGCAATTAAGCCTGTGTGCCACAGCTAGAGAAGCCCACATGCTGCAACTACTGAGCCCATGCACCCTACAGCCTGTGCTCCCCAGCAAGAGAAGCCCTTGCACTGCAACTAGCAAAAGCCCACATGCCCCAAAAAGACCCAGCACAGTCCAAAAAAAAAAAAAAAAAAAAAAAATTGGAAACCAGTTTTGTATTCCTAGAACCCCTAAACACATTCATACTCTTCTCTAATGGCTATATAATAAATACTCAGTGATTTACCCCTTTGGTTGTATATTTTGTGTTAATCCTCACAAGACTTCAGATCTCTACTCTGTAAAATGAGAAAATTGAACTATTAATAGCATCCTTCCAACATTCTCTGAATCTGTTGATTTACTGAATGCATGAGTGCATGCTAAATCTCTTCAGTTGTGTCCGACTCTTTATGACCTCATAGACTGTAGCCTGCCAGGCTCCTCTGTCCATGGAATTCTCCAGGCAAGAATACTGGCGTGGGTTGCCATGCCCTCCTCCAAAGGATCTTCCCAACCCAGGGATGGAACCCATGTCTCCTGCAGCTCCTGCATTGCAGGCAGATTCTTTACTGCTGAGCCACCGGGGAAGCCCAATCTACTGAATAAATCAAACAACTAAACCTTTCAAAAATAGAAAATGTAAGCTAAAGACAACACAGATATGTTTAAACTGCTTAAGAGATTGTTCTATATGACCCTAATGTCCAAAAGTTGATTTAATTTGGCTGCTAAGAGCCAAGTTAAATTGGAAGTTTCAGCTGATGCAACTGAAAGTGTAAGAGTGTCAAGAAAATGGAGCTTGAGAGAGAATCTTGAAATGAATCTCTCTGGAAAGAGCTGCAGATATGCGGTGTGTCTCTTTTCCATCAAAGATCAGAAGACCTGCTTCTTGCCACATGCATAAAGGAGGAGCTCCATTCGATCACTTAGAGAGAGGACCTTTGTCTACCTGCCTCCTGCCTGGGAAATCTAGAGGATCAGATTCTGGCTGGCTACCTAGGAAGGACCTTCTGTATTGGCTTTGGTCTGCACTCCCAGAGCGGGTTGCAAAAAAATGTGTGAAATGGTTTCTTGAGGGCCAAATGTGAGCCTCCCAAGATGAGCTAAAATGGGGTTATATTAAATCCTGTCCAGTACAGCTGCCTAGAAGCAGCATGGGACCCCATTGTGAGGAGATGTTGCTGAGGAAGTACCTCCCAGTGCCTCCCCTTCTGGGTCAAGGGGACTATTGTGGAGAGACTACTACTGTTTGGGGCCTCTGCAGTATAAGCCAAACCAGCTATATAAGAATTGTTGTTATTGTTGTTCAGTCACTAAGTTGTTTCCAACTCTTTGCCACCCCATGGACTGCAGCACACCAGGCTTCCCTGTCCTCTTGGAGTTTGCTCAAACTCATGTCCTTTGAGTTGATGATGCCATCCAACCATCTCATTCTCTGTTGCCCCCTTCTCCTCCTGTCCTCAGTTTCCCCCAGCACCAGGGTCTTTACCACTGAGTTGGCTCTTTGCTTCGGGTAGTCAAAGTATTGGAGCTTCAGGTTCAGCATCAAGTCTTTCCAAAGAATATTCAGTATTGATTTTCTTTAGGATTGACTGGCTTGATATCCTTGCTATCCAAGGACTCTCAAGAGTCTTCTCCAGCACCACAGTTTGAAAGCATTAATTCTTTGATGTTCAGCCTTCTTTATGGTCCAACACTCACATCCGTACATGACTACTAGAAAAACCATAGTTCTGACTAGACGAAACTTCATCAGCAAAGTGATGTCTCTACTTTTTAATATGCTGTCTAGGTTTGTCATAGCTTTTCTTCTAAGGAGCAAGCATCTTTTAGTTGCATGGCTGTAGTCACCATCTGCAGTGATTTTGGAGCCCAAGAAAATAAAATTTGTCACTGTTTCCATTGTTTTCCCATCTATTTGCCATGAAGTGATGGGACTGGATGCCATGATCTTAGTTTTTCGAATGTTGAACTTTAAGCCAGCTTTTTCATTCCTCTTTCTTCAATTCTCCATTTTCCAAACTCCATAGGTGGTTTGTAGTTTGAATGCTGGACAGAGCAGAAGTAGTTTGGACAGGCTGCCTGTTGTCTGACTTCCCTGGGAAGCAGACTAGAATTCTTGGAGGCTGGGGGAGAATAAGAGAATTTACTGTGAGCCTTGTATAAGGCATGAGAAGCTCTGATGCTCAACAGACAAGCTGATTATTGCAGAATAGGTGAGGATTTGGGAAGATTTTCCAGATCACTTCCTATCTTGTAATTCTCATTATTGTATTTTGCTGAACCTAATGGAGTCTTGGGAGACTCACAACTGTAGCCAGAGGCCTTGCTTTACTGTGATTCGAGATCCCTGGGGTTCATGTCATTTCATCTCCAGAACTGCTCAGATCACAGAGTTACTCCCTTACTCCTTTCCTTGAGCTGATGCCTAGCTTTACCTGGTTTATGTCAAATATCGAAGAGGGAGACAGGAAAAGAGATTTAGGCTTCTCTTTCCTGGAAGTTTTCTTCAAGCACAAGATTTTATGGCAATTGCCTTGAAGGTGACCCCTCAGGTTTATCTAAGAGGAGGCCTTGGGCCACAGAGAAGAAAGCTGTTCAGTCAGAAGAAAGTCTAAAGGGTCAGAATGGCAGTATCCCCTTTCCTTTCTTCAGTGATGACTTTATCGTCTTGGCCCCAGCCTGTCCCAGTGAATGAATTTAGACTCACCTCCATTCTCTTTGAGGAGCTCTTCTGCGGCTAGCAGTGTTTCCTTCTTTTGCTCTTTCCCAAGGGCCATTCTTCTGCAGCTGGGACTTCAAGTGACTTTGAGAAATTAATCTTCCCAAAGCACCTATTATGTCATGCCCCTTCTTAGGAGTTGAAGATCACTTCCTGCTGGCAGTCACACTCTGCCCTGCTCTACCCATCCCACCATTTCTCTGCACACACCCTGTCTACCCATCACATACACCCCACTCCTTCTCATCTCTCTGCTTGTGGTCATGCTCTCTTCTGGTGCAGGCCTCTAAAGTCAGGGGTGGAGGAACTCTTCCACCTTCATTTGGTCTGTACAAGTCCTGTGCATCTTTCAGACCCTGGATAAACTTCAGTCTCCTCAAGAAGGCTTCCTAGTACCTAAACACTTTGCTCATGAGTTCCTGTAGATCAAATATGATGTCCCACACTGCCTTACCTTGGAGACTTCTGGGGTGGTGTGCTCATTGTCTCATGAGTTTTAAGTCTTAACCTCTGTTCGACTGATTCGATATTTCCTATTATGGACTATAATGTGCACCTAAATTTTATCTTCCTCAACACCCAGTAGAGTTGGGTATTCCGTAGGAGCTCTATAAGTAAATGTTGATTTAACTTGGTGACCCTATTCTAAATATTTTCTTATTAGTAACACAGAACAGTGATTCAGTTCTTCTGCCAGAAGTATTTTTTGGTTTCTTGGGATTTGGAACAGATCTTCATCTCTTTCCACAAGAACACTTGGAGCCATCCTTCCTTTGTTCTGAGTATAATATTCTGTTTAGCTTTTCAGATAAGTCTACACCAGGTGCTTTTTTTAAGTTTGTTTTTCTTACTGGTTGCAAAATATGTTCTATTTGTTGTGTTATGTGAAACTGGCTTCAGTTTTTGGATCCACTTAAGTCTGTGAAATTTTGGCATATATCTCCCTTCTGACATGGTCAGGGGGATAAGGAGGAAGGTGCAGTGAATTAGATACTGAGAATTTTCCTGAGTTTGAAATTGGGTCAATCACTCCACAAAGAGGCCATTTTCTTCTATTTCCTCAAATGATATATTGTTTAACCAAGGTGTTCCTATGTTCAAAAACCCCTAGTGTTATCCAAGTCTGATTTCCCTAGACTGATACTCAATCAGTTAAATTTATTTACTAACTTAGTCACTCATTAAAATATGTATACCTACTATGTGACAGTGAATCAATACAACTAGTTATTGGGAAGTCACAGGGGATGTGGAGAGAGGTGAATTACTGTTTCAGTATTCACTAACCAGCATGGATGTGTCCATGTGTGGAGGAGGACAGTGGGGAGGGGAGAGATTAAGATAAGTACAAGCATAAATCTACTGCAGGGAAAAGTACAAGTGACACCAAAAGGAAACCAGGTTACTATATTGACTCAAATGAGAGAGAGCAAGCATTTCTATGGGGGTAACTTGAGAGGCTTTATGGTGGAAGTGTGGTATTTGACAGAGAAGGCAATGGCACCCCACTCCAGTACTCTTGCCTGGAAAATCCCATGGATGGAGGAGCCTGGTGGGCTGCAGTCCATGGGGTTGCTAAGAGTCAGACACGACTGAGCGACTTCACTTTCACTTTTCACTTTCATGCATTGGAGAAGGAAATGGCAACCCACTCCAGTGTTCTTGCCTGGAGAATCCCAGGGATGGGGGAGCCTGGTGGGCTGCCGTCTTTGGGGTTGCACAGAGTCAGACACGACTGAAGCAACTTAGCAGCATCAGCAGCAGTGGTATTTGGGATGGGTTTAAAGAATGCTGGCTGATTATTTTCCTTTGACTCAAAGTTGTTAAAATTTTTTGTTATTGTTTTTAATTTTTATATAATTTAAAAGTTAATTTTAAATTATTTTATCATTTTATTTCATCATCATTATTATTATTCATTCATCATTATTAAAAAATATTAGCTATATTCCTCATGTTGTACAATACATCCTTAAGCCTATCTTACACTCAGTAATTTGTACCTGCCATTCCCCTACTGCTATATTGCCCTCTACCTCATAACCACTAGTTTGTTCTCTATATGTGTGAGTCTGCTTCTTTTACGTTATATTGACTGGTTTGTTGTAAGTTTTTAGATTCCACATATAAATGATATCACACAGTATTTGTCTTTCTCTGACTTATTTCACTTAGCATAATGCCTTCCATGTCCACCCATGTTGCTGCAAATAGCAGAATTTCATTCTGTGACTGAGTAGTATTCCATTGTATATATGTCACATTTTCTTTATCCATTCATCTGTTGGTGGACACTTAGGTTGCTTTTATCTTTTGGTAATTGTAAATAATGATGCTATGAACATTAGGGCGAATGTATCTTTTTTAGAGTTTTTTGTTCTTTTCTTGTATATACCCAAGAATGGAATTGCTGGGTCATATAGTAGTTCTGTTTTTAGTTTTTTGAGAAACATCCATGCTGTTTTACACAGTAGCTGCGCTAATTTACTCTCCCACCACTAATGTAGAAGGGTTCCCTTTTATCCACCTTCTTGTCAACATTTGTTATTTGTAGAGTTTTGATGATAGCCACTCTGACAGTTGTGAGGTGATTTCTCACTGTGGTTTTGATTTGCATTTCCCTGAAGATTAGTGATACTGAGTATTAAAAAAAAATTTTTTTTTCATTGCTTTACAATGCTCTGTTGGTTTCTGTTACAACAACAGAATGAATCAGTTGAGTATCTTTTAATGTGCCTACTGGCCATCTGTATTTCCCCATTGGAAAAATGCCTATTCAGTTCTTCCACCCATTTTTTAATCAGGTTGTATTTAATACTGAATTGTATGAACTGTTTATATACATTGGATATTAATCCCTTATCGTTCATATCATTGGCAAATATTTTCTCCCATTCAGTAGGTTGTCTTTTCATCAGATCTGTTCTTTTCTGCTCTACTTTCTGGGCCTGGAACTCTGCAAACCTCATTCTTCTTTGCCAGCTGGCTCCTTGTCTGGTGGAGTTTAGAACCTAGAAAAGAAGGGACTTACTCCTTTCTATTTGCTTCCTGTTCCTGTCAGCACTACTGTAGAAATATACTGATTCCATAGCTAGTTCCAGGTTATAGTTGTTCCAATACTCATAGAGCCAGTTTCTACATGCTGCTTCAAAGAGCCAACACTAGCCAGCTGGCACCCTCCTCGGAGGTGCAATCTCAGGTCTGCAAGTTTCCTTTAAGCTTCTAAGTTCCAATCATCCCAGTCTCTTCCCTTTGTCTCTTAGGCCTGGAGGTGGTAGCCCTTTCTGCAGTTTCTACCTCTATGATATTCTGTATCCTCTTTGTTCTTTAGGGTTTCTAGTATCTCACCAACAATTTTTAATATTATATTCTTTATATTAAAATAAATGGTGACCGGGTACTGACTAATACAAAAGTTGCTGTCAGGAATGGTCCAATAAAACAAACACTTAAAAAAATGACATTTGGGAGCTGGCTTGGTCATGTCCTTAGATCTGAGTGTATTGTTGAGCCCTTTGATAACTGTGAATTGGGATGCAGTAACCCATGGAAAATGGTGGTATCACAACTAACCATATTATCACCTAAGTTTGATTTTGGCAAATTGTGTACTAAAGCAAGTGCCTTGTAGGAACAGGTGGCTCTTATGCTTACCTGTGTGGCAACAAAGATGCTCAAAAGATCAATTGGAGGGATGGCTACTTCTGAGAAAACTGAAGTGCTTAAGAAGGAAAATGACAGGTGCCGGGGTCCAGCCCCGGTGGATCCAGGGTGATTCGAAGGGTGGACGGCGTCGGCGAGGAAAACTTATTTATTTATTAATTTAAGAGTAGATTAGAAAGAGATAGTATAGTAGGAAAATTAAGTGGAGAAAAGAGGCTGAATAACTTGGTTTACGAGCTGAACTAATAAAACTTCAGACAAGAAGTTTGCATCATCTACGTTCGGCCACCGGCGTCCGTTTGAATCTCGGAAAGTGCCCCACCTTGGGCACTCTCTCTCACAGTACTTAAAAGCCAGAGCAGGTAAGTAGACATGATGAGTCGCCTGCTCCAGATGGGAATTCAGCCTGAAATTAAAGTAGAAAGATGAGACACGGTGGAAACCAGTCCAGCGACTGATTCCATCTTCTATTGTCTAGAGTCTCCTTTTATACCCTTGATTGTACATAGAGATCAATGGGCAATACAAAATTATGTGGCATCAGCAGCCCTGACTCTTATCAAAACCAGGCTTTTTTCTCTCTGCATACCTAGTTGTATACACAAGTCTTAGGTGATTTACATTTTCTTCTAGCCAAAAGGTCAATTAACATTTTACAACCTTTTTCCTAATAAGCGTTTGTCAACCAGAAGACTTATTTGTTTTGATCTTCCCAAAGTCTGGTGCCACTCTCAGAAAGCACTAAATAAAGTTACATTCTTACATAGCAAGGACACAAGGGGAGTGCAGTGATATACAACAAAGAAAAGTAATTAACTCAAAAGTCTAGTGTTGCTAACATCAAAACTACTATCTATCCTTTTCCATATCCCGTTTACATTGATTAACATCCTCCCAGGTGCCTAAAAGATAAAGAATATGGAGGTCTGGCAGCAGTCATTGAGTCAACAGTGAAAACCTTCACCAATGTAATTTTTAACTCTTTAGAAAAGGCCCTGTTTCTTTAAGATGCTTTTAAACTTTGTGCCTCTGGCGGTTGGGGGCTGTAAGCAATTCACAAGCTGTAAGAGGTCTGAGGAACCTGTTAGGCAAGCTATAGAGTTATCAGAGGGCGTCTACCTGAAACATCCCTTTCAAATGCAGAAGACTAAAGCCTTGAATTGACTTTTCCAGAGAATATCAGAAGAGTGGAAAAGCAGAGTACAAAGGCCGGCAGATTCTTATTCTTTGGGGGGTGGATGCTCGGGAAATTCCAGGGGAACCCCTGAAACCTGAACACGCCTTGCGTTTGCCAGGCTTCCTACCACATGACCTTGTCACGGGTGGGATTCCTCACACTGGCTCCCGGCAGACAGCCTTAGGTCTTTAGGCTCTGGGCTCAATGAATGGTCAGAGAGGCAGAGCTTCTGTGGTGGACCTAAAAGAACCTCTTATTTCTTTTAGCTTGAGTGGTAATCTTGCTGGAAATCAGAGCAAATTTTACTTTTGTAGGTTTCAGAATCATAACATAAGCTGAATCCCCAGCCTCATCAAGTCTTTCAATGAAGCTGAGAATCTTATACTTGTGAGTCACTTTACTCCTGGAAGCAGCCTACCTTCCATATCTGAGGGTGCTTAAAGATCCTGTAATAACTGTGAAAGGATGGCTATTATCCTCAAGATCTACCCCTATCTATCCTTTGTTGCCTTTAGATTCATAATCAGAGTTAGACCTCAGCATGTTCCAGGGGAACAAGTAAAAAGTCTGACTCAGGAGGAAAGAGTTTAGATTTAAGATGGGTTTGAAAGATGCTTAGACTCCAAGCAGAATGACAACTGCATCTGTAGGCATGAAAGGGGCTTCCCAGGTGACGCTAGTGTGAAAGAACCTGCCTTCCAATGCAGGAGACATAAGAGATGCGCGTTTGATCCCTAGGTTGGGAAGATCCCCTGAAGGAAGGTGTGGCAATGCACACCAGTATTCTTGCCTGGAGAATCCCCATGGACAGAGGAATCTTGTGAGCTATAGTCCATAGGGCTGCAAAGAGTCAGACATGACTGAAGTGACTTAGAACACACAAAGGCACGAAGATGGGTTTATTCAGAGAGTGAAATGTAAATCGTCTAGTTAGTTTGGAACAAAGTTTTTCTTTTAGTCCTGTCTTGGTATATGCTTCTTGGAGTACCCTGGACTAATCCTTTCTCTTATGACTGGACATTTACCTTCTTTGTTTTTAAAATCAGAAAAGTTTAAAAAGACCCTAATCTTGTCTCCAGGCCACTTGAGTGGTACTCTGAGGGCCTGTCTAGTTCTTATCTATAATCCCTTCTTTCCATTCAGTAGCTGGATTTTTTCATACCATCTACTTCTGGCTGGATTCTTACTCAAATGGGTAGACCATATTGAATCACAGTGTTTTTTGGAACCATTTGTAAGACTTTGACTATTGCTACCACCTGGAAACTCATTGTCTTGTCTTCATTATTGCTACGAGAAAGAAATCACCACCTTGCTGTCCTCTTGAATATCAACTGATTCACTTTGTTGTACACCTGAAACTAGCACAATAATGTAAATCAGTTGTTGTTGTTCAGTTGCCCAGTCGTGTCTGACTCTTTGTGACCCCATGGACTGCAGCATGCCAGGTCTCCCTGTCCCTCACCATCTCCTGGGGTTTGTCCAAGTTCACTTCCATTGCATCAGTGATGTCTTCCAGCCATCTTCTCCTTCTGCCCTCAATCTTTCCCAGCATCAGGGACTTTTCCACTGAGTCAACTCTTCATATCAGATGACCAAAATCTGGAGTTTCAGCTTCAGCATCAGTCCTTCCAGCGAATATTCAGGGTTGATTTCCGCTAAGATTGGTTTGATCTCCTTGCTGTCCAAGGGACTTTCAGAAGTCTTTTCCAGCACCACAGTTCAAAGGCATCAATTGTTTTGCATTCTGCCTTCTTTCCGGTCCAGCTCTTACAACTGTACATGACCATTGGGAAGACCATACATAGCCTTGACTATATGGAAATCAACTATACTCCAATAAAAATGTACAGAACAGAATTAAAGTACTAATCGTGTAAATGAGATGTTGAAATATACATCTCAGCAGAGATGACATTGTCAGCTGTTTTCAGTAACCCTTAATGAGAGTGAATTACAGATTCTTTGTTGAGGTTAGTGTGAAAGTAGGAGAAGTATGAAAGCATGTTATTGGAGTAACATGGCAAATATACCAAGGAGCACAAAAGCATAAAGGGAAATCTTGTAACTCCAAAGCAAACCCCATTGCCTTTATAATTTCTCCCAGTGTCAGGGAGTGCCTTGGACTTTCTACATATTTGTGGCATGGACTCAACACAAAGTTGAAACCTCTGTTTACCAGACTCCCACATAGTTACACAACAAGCAAGATGCTTTACTTTTTCTCATGGTGTATACTATTACAACTTAATCCTTTTTGCAAGAAGAAATGGGCAATTATTCTGACCAACTTATGTTTCCAATTCAGTAAGCTGTTTATCTTCAGGGCTTCCTCCATAGCTAAGTCTAATAACAGTTGGTGAACAGCAGTCATGAATACAGTAGGTACAAAGTCTATAAGAAAAGGTTTGAGTGCTGTAGGAACCATCTTAAGATTGGACAGGGTAGTCAGAATTTCCTTTGTTTAATAGTGTTATCTTAACCCTAGAAAAATGGTCAACAGAGAACTGGGCTTGTAGACTATAGTTGCTTTCCTTCTATTTTTTGTCAAAGAATTAACCTTTACCTTGCCAGGGGATTGAAAGATTCTTGGCTCTGCCACCAGCTCTTTGTATATTTATTTCCTCATCTGCAATATAGACATGGAGACTATCCTGGTAAGCTTACATACTGCTCATGTGTTCATGAAAAGAGGACAATAAAGTAAATTTGAAAGCCCTTGGAGAACAGTGTGATGTCCTAAAAATAAGGAATCAAGGGCAACCGTGTACTTCTATACTTTATATAACAAGTTAATTAGCCTCATAAATTAGTAACATGGGTTTCTTTCCATTTGTTGTTGTTCATTGTTCAGCCACTGTCATGTCTGACGCTTCACAACCTCATGGACTATAACACTCTAGGTTTCCCTGTCCTTCACCATCTCCTGAAGTTTGCTCAAACTCATGTCCATTGAGTTGGTGATGCCATCTCATCCTCTGTCATCCACTTCTTCTCCTGCCTTCAATCTTTTCCAGCATCAGGATCTTTTCCAATGACTCAGCTCTTTGCATCAGGTGGCCAAAGTATTGGAGCTTCAGCTTCAGCATCAGTCCTTCCAATGAATATTCAGGGTTGATTTTCCTTAGGATTGACTGATTTGATCTTGCTGTCCAAAGGGCTCCCAAGAGTCTTCTACAATACCACAGTTTGAAAGCATCAATTCTTCAGCGGTCAGTCTTCTTTATGGCCCAGCTCTTGCATCCGTATATGAGTACTGGAAAAACCATAGCTTTGACTATAGGGACCTTTGTCAGCCAACTGATGTCTGTGCTTTTTAATATGCTGCCTAGGTTTGTCATAGCTTTTCTTCCAAGGAGCAACCATCTTTTAGTTTTGTGGCTGCAGTCACCATCTATTGTGATTTTGGAGACCAAGAAAATAAAGTCTGTCACGTTTCCTTTTTTCCCCCAATCTATTTACCATGAAGTGATGGGACCAGATGCCATGATATTAGTTTTCTGAATGCTGAGTTTTAAGCCAACTTTTTCATTCTCCTCTTTCACTTTCATCAAGAGGCTCTTTAGTTCCTCTTCACTTTCCACCATTAAAGTGGTATCATCTGCATATCTGAGACTGTTGATATTTCTCCTGGCAATCTTGAATCCAGTTTGTGATTCATCCAGCCCAGCATTTCTTATGATGTAGTCTGCATATAAGTTAAATAAGCAGGATGATAATATACAGCCTTAACATACTCCTTTCCCAATTTTGAACCAGTCCATTGTTCCATGTATGGTTCTAACTGTTGCTTCTTGACCTGCATGCAGGTTTCGTAGGGGGTAGGTAAGGTGGTCTGGTATTCCCATCCCCTTAAGAATTTTCCACAGTTTGTTGTGATCCACACAGTCAAAGGCTTTAGTGGATTTTGTGTTGCATTCTAATTATAATGGCTCACTATAGTGGGGATTTAATCTTGGGGGTGATAAGATCCTATATGTGTTTGAGAAAGATCACTTTTGCTGCTGCATAGAAATTGGAATGTTAGGATGCAAGACTGGAAGCAAAGAGGCTGCTCGGGAGGCTCTTAGAGTGATGATTAAGAGTTAATAGTGTTTTGGACCAAGGCAGAGGCTGTGGAGGTAGAGAGAAGTACAAACATCTGCTGATGATATAGGTAGGAAGGTAGTGAGGTGCGAAGGGCTGAATTGTGTCCCCTCTAAAATTTCTATATTGAAGTTCTAAGCCCCAGTACCTCAGATTGTGACTGTATTTTGAGAGAGGGTCTTTAAAGAGGTAACTGATTTAAAATGAGGTTTGGGTATGGGCCAAGTCCAGGATATCTGTATGTTTATAAGGAGAGAAGATTTGGTTACAGGCACACAAAGTGGGGAGACCATGTGAAAACAGAGGGAGGAGAGAGGCTGTCTACAAGCATAGAAAAGACTTTAGAAGAAACCAACCCTGCTGACAACTTGGTCTCAGACTTCTAGCTTCCAGAATGGTGAGCAGATACCTTCCTGTTGTTTAAGCCAGTCAATCTCATGTATTTTGTTAGGGCAGTTCTAGCAAACTAATACAGGAGGCAAAGAAAAGAATCAAGGATGATGCTTTAGTTTTTGGCTTGAGAAACTGAATATTTAGGCATGTTATTACCAGAGTGAATAAGGCTGAGGGAGGAACAAGTTTGGGGTATATATGTGTGTTAGTGGTGAGGAAAATGAAGAGTAGGATTTAGTAGTTTTATGTTTGAGATGCCTATCTATGTGCCAGATAACACATCAAGTAGGCAGTGTTATGTATAAACATAGAAAATTTATAAATAGTTATATAAGTACTTCAAATAAAAGAGAGTCCAGCCGTTCCTCGTAGCCTCTGGATGTCAATACAAAGATCTGGTTATACATAGCTAATTGGAAGGAAAGTTGTGACCAACCTAGATGGCATATTAAAAAGCAGAGACATTACTTTGCCAACAAAGGTCTGTCTAGTCAAGGCTATGGTTCTTCTAGTCATAGCTATGGCTATGCTCCATGAATTGCAGCACGCCAGGCCTCCTTGTCCATCCCCAATTCCCGGAGTTTACCCAAACTCATGTCCATCGAGTCGGTGATGCCATCCAGCCATCTCATCCTCTGTCGTCCCCTTCTCCTCTTGCACCCAATCCCTCCCAGCATCAGAGACTTTTCCAATGAGTCAACTCTTCACATGAGGTGGCAAAAGTATTGGAGTTTCAGCTTCAGCATCAGTCCTTCCAATAAACACCCAGGACTGATCTCCTTTAGGATGGACTGGTTGGATCTTCTTGCAGTCCAAGGGACTCTCAAGAGTCTTCTCCAACACCAAAGTTCAAAAGCATCAATTCTTTGGTGTTCAGCTTTCTTCACAGTCCAACTTTCACATCCGTACATGACCACTGGAAAAACCATAGCCTTGACTAAACAGACCTTTGTTGGCAAAGTAATGTCTCTGCTTTTGAATATGCTATCTAGGTTGGTCATAACTTTCCTTCCAAGGAGTAAGCATCTTTTAATTTCATGGCTTCAGTCACCATCTGCAGTGATTTTGGAGCCCAGAAAAATAAAGTCTGATACTGTTTCCACTGTTTCCCCATCTATTTCCCATGAAGTGATGGGACCGGATGCCATGATCTTCATTTTCTGAATGGTGAGCTTTAAGCCAACTTTTTCACTCTCCTCTTTCACTTTCATCAAGAGGCTTTTTAGTTACTCTTCACTTTCTGCCATAAGGGTGGTGTCATCTGCATATCTGAAGTTATTGATATTTCTCCCGGCAATCTTGATTCCAGCTTGTGCTTCTTCCAGCCCAGCGTTTCTCATGATGTACTCTGCATAGAAGTTAAATAAGCAGGGTGACAATATACAGCCTTGATGTACTCCTTTTCCTATTTGGAACCAGTCTGTTCTTCCACATCCCTCAGGTTCAGTTCAGTTGCTCAGTCATGTCCAGGGTACAGGTAGGGTATTATAAATCCCTATTTTAGTAATAAAACCTGTAATTACCTTTTGACTGTATATGCAATATTGCATTATATTCTTTTGTGCTAAAGTTTTACTTTTTTCTATATAACCTTTTAAGATCAATTACAGTTTTTATAATATTTTTTGACATTTCTTCATTAAAAAATGTTCATATAGAAAAAATAGACTTCTCTTGACTTCTGAGAATCTCTGGTGATAACACCTGTATCAAAGGGTTATTCTGAGGACTAATTAAGCTTAATTATTACTCTAACATTATAGCAGATTCTAGAAATTCTGAAAATCTTGGACAACTTAGAACACAAAGACTTGACTTCTATAAAAAGTGTTTCTGCTTGCTCAAAGCAAAGTTAGATTTTTTTTTTTTTCAGTTCTCTGTTACATACCAGAGTGTGTACCTGACTGAAGATATTTAAACGTAGACTGAAAGGGTGATATTTAACTCAGCATTTTCATCACAGCATCTCGCATGGTTGTGCCTAGGGGAGCATGCTCACTTTTTGGAAGACTAGAGTTAGCATGTAGGAAGATATAAGAGTCCTCTGAAGTGAGTGCTCCTGCCTCCATTTCTGCTGAAGGAAAAGGAAAAAGAAAGTTGGAAGGGGAAGGAAAAAGAAAGACAGAAGGGGAAGAAGGAAGACAAAGAAGTTGAAGAAAGGAAAAAAGAAGAAAGAATGGTAACAAAGAAAGGAGAGAAAGATAAAGTGGAAAATGAAAGGCCAGAAAAGAGAAAGTGAAAAAGATTAGTAGTTAAATACACTGAAGATTGGCACTGACCTCAGTATTTGGACAAAATCTACCACTTGGTTTCAGAAGCTGGATAATTCTAAATGGCTGAATTGCCAAAATCTCTTTCAAGGCCCTTCCTCCCATTATGGAAACTGGATGTGGCCAATATTCCCGTGATCCTGCACGTCAGTTTCATACCTAATTATCATAGCTTTGTCAGCTGTACAAAATAATTTTGTTTATTTGCTTTTATTTTTTAACATCTGACTATGTACTTTAAAGAACAGGTAAGAATTTCTAGATAAAACTGGGAGTGAAAATAATCTTGTGTGCTTCATATGTTCAAATTCTGTAAGTCAGTTGAAATACACACACACACATTTAGTCTTATCAGAGTTAAATATGCAGAAATGAATAATTGAGAATCATTAATGTTATGTATGAAGTAATTAAGACATTGCAATAGTTCAGATTCCTAAGGGAATGTGTGTGAACATGCTCAGTCATATCCAACTCTTTGTGACCCTATGGACTTGTAGTGGCTGCCCCCCGCCCCGCCCAGGCTTTTCTGTCCATGGGATTCTCCTGCAAGGATACTGGAGTGTACTGCCATTTCCTCCTCCGGGAGATCTTCCTGATCCAGTAATTGAACTCGTGTTTCCTAAGTCTCTTGCATCGGCAGGCAGATTCTTTACCATTGAGCCACCTGGGAAGCACTTGTTATGAGAATAGATTGATGTTAATAGGACTATTAAGAGAGTATATCTCTACTTAATGCACTGTGGTGACCTGAATGGGAAGCAAGTGCAAAAGGGAGGGGATATATGTGTATATATCAGTGATTCACTTTTCTGTACAGTAGAAACTAACAGCTTTGTTAGTTTCTATACTCCAATAAAAATTAATTTTAAAAAGAGTAAAAAGAGTATGTTGGGTCTAATAGTTTAGGAAGAATATTCTATCCTTCATGAGCCAATTAATATTTATAAAACTTAAAGAATCATATGAGGAAGAATAATAGAAACTGTATCATATCGGTTTTAGTCTTCAATTTATTTTGTGCACTTGTATTTATAACTTCAACAAAATAAATTTTATGTGCTGTATTTAATTTGTTTATTTGATTCCATTTAGGCCACAGGGTTTTCGGAAAAGTTCTGGGTCACTTGGTAATATTTAGGAATATTTCACATCTTGTAAGAACTTCAAAGCAGAATGCTACTCTGCTTTGTTGTTCAGCACTCAGTCGTGTCCGACTCTGCAGCCCCACGGACTGCAGCACGCTTCCCTGTCCTTCACTAGCTCATGTCTATTGACTTAACAATTAGGAAAAGGGAATGATTTAAAGTTGTGTACAACAGCATCCACAATAAATCTTAGCTCTGAAGATTAAAATACCAAGAGTATTAAAAAAAGAAAAGAAGAAAGTGTTAGAGAAACACGTGGCCTCCTTCTCCTCTTGTTGCTCTCCTGGGTCTGGCTACAGATGAAGGTATAGGCGTGTCCTCAGTCTCTGACAGGTTAAAGCGGCTGTCCTGCTTCGACTATGCTGACTTCTGAGCCGAGCAGGACTTTTTGTGTGGTTATTAGGAACTGGTAGAGATTTGACAGGTTCCAGGGTTTTGTAAGTATTCTATCTAAAGAAGCATAATAGAGAAAGGAATAGTGGATAAGAAAGATACAATAGTATTTTCCCCCAAATCTGTGTCTGTTCCTTCATAACCAAATACAACACATTTTTTAAAAAATAATAAAGTTTGTTTGGAGAAAAATTGAAGGTGTAGTAAGAAATATAGAGTTTAACAATATGAAGAACCCCCTGGTAACTGATGATGCTAATGGATTATTTTATCTGCTCCATAATATCAAATGTAAACATTTTTAATTATCAAAATTTAATTGCAACATGTAATAGTACTTTAAAAATAACATTTTAGATTTATTTTGGTACTACATTCCATAAGGGATATAATTCTATATGATCCACATCAGGCTTTATTAGACTTGGATTACAGCTTTGGCTAAAGATTTAATTTTTTATGACTTTCCATTCAGTTAAAAGGTATATTTGGTGCTCCACTCATTGTTGTTGTTGTCCTTATCTTGCTGCTACATGTGAAAGTTTGTTTCCTTATTGAGAATATAAATAAAATGAGTTACTTCTTGCTAACTTTCATTATAAACAGAGTCTTCATGCTACTTTTCTTGGCCAGGGAACAGGAGGAATTGCCTGGAGGACACAGCAGAAAACAAAAATAGAATATAATAGTCAAATAACCAAATTCCCCCTTGATCCTGGTGAATAGTTTGTAAAATTAGGCTGAGACTATCATATTGTGACTACTCTGCTTAATTTACTCACTGTTTAGATTTGAAATACGTATTTCAAAGACTGTTAAAGTAGAAAAGGAATCATGTCAAATATTTCAGAGGAGTTAAGTTAAAAAGCATATATCTAACTATAAAATGTTATGGAAATGTTATGGAATTATGAAATGTTAGTGAAAATTAAGGGAAAATGATAAATGCTCTTTAGATCATGACGTGATTCTCATATGGGCTTATTTAGAAGCCTAGAGATAGTACTGTCTTACTAATGCCCACTGAATAGGAAAATAGAAGGTGTGAAATTCTTAATTTTGAGTGAAGCTTCTTCCCAGATACTGTTAGTAATGTTCAGAATCCTAGATAGAGTGATGGCTAGAACAACACAATGAAAGCAGCAATTGATACAACAGAAATAAGAACAGGTCTGAACCAGTTGCAAAATAAGCAAGGCTTCAGAGGACTCCCAACCACTCTTGTTGTCATGGGTTTCAGTAACCGGTCCCACTGGGTCAGGATGGCGTTTCTGGCTCCTGGCCACTTTCCTGGGCCCACCAGCCTAAACTGGTATGGGGTGCAAGGGCCAAAGTAAACCTCCAATGCCAACTTTGGATCTGTGAGAAACAGCCATGGGATGTTGGGCTTTGCCCCAATGAAGGAGGCAAGTTCATCCATATAAACAACATAATCCGTCTGTATGGTGTCACTTTTGCCAAACCTAGAGGAGGGAGAGAAACAAGACTGTGGCTATCCGAGCTTCGTGTAGAAACAAGAACAGGGGAAATGCCTCACACCTTTTTATCCATGCAAGTCAACATCCATCCTTTTGTTGGTAAGGGGATTATTGCTCATTAGCCAGTACTTTGTAGCTTTTACTGAAGGACTTTCATACTGATCTCACTTGGACAATCCACAACACAACAAGGCTGCTGAGAAAGGCAGTTTTATCCACATTTACAAGTAGAGGAATTGTCTCTTGCTCACTTTTATGCATTGGAGAAGGAAATGGCAACCCACTCCAGTGTTCTTGCCTGGAGAATCCCAGGGATGGCGGAGCCCAATGGGCTGCCATCTGTGGGGTCGCACAGAGTCGGACACGACTGAAGCGACTTAGCAGCAGCAGCAGCAGCAAGTGAAGTTATTAATTCATGGCCACTGAGCTGATTAGTGACAGAGGTGGGACTGGAGCCTAGTTCTTCTGAGTAGTTCTTGTGTGGCTGAGTCCTTTTATTAGAGCCACCTGTTGGAAGGCATCCTTACATTTTAGAGGATTTATGAGCTAGAAAATAGAAGTCCCCATCCATGTGTTCCCAAGCTCCTCTGATTTTTAATCTTTCTGGTTCTCTCTTTTATGATATATTGCAGGAGACATGGAGGGCTGAAACAGGATTTAGTGGCATATCAGGTGCAAAGTATATCCTTGATAACTATTTGTTGAATGGCTGAATTTAGCTCATAGCTGTCACCCTAATGGCCCCACTCAGGAGTATTCAAGACTAAAACAGTTCTAAGTATTCACAAAGTCAGATTTTGCTATGAAAATTCTAGATCCCCTTTACCATAGGTGCTCTTACAATTTGAGCTTTTTCCCCATTTTTTCATCAATATCATTCATCATGTCCTTGACAGAAGGCAAAGGGCAAGTTCCTAAAAAAAAAAAAGTGGAAAGACGTGATAATAGTTAAATAAGTCTGGCATAGGACTAGCCTGCAGTGTTTCTTGTTTAATAATGAGTTGTGAATCGCATTATTATTTTCAAAATTTGTTGTCATTATCTAGCAAAATAATATCTTGAACAAACAACCAGGGAGTCATTCTGAGACAAACAGATAAGTCATTCCTAATCTTTTCAGAGATGATACTTGTCACAGTGATTAAAACCAAATAACCTTTCATCTTTCTATCTTTGCTCTTAAACTGGTTATTGGATTTAAAAATCAGTTTGAAGGATTATATTCTACTCTCTCAGCTTTATTTTTAAGTATGTCATCTAATAAATTATAGTCAAAGGTATATTGACATCTCTCTTTTTTTTGCTGTTACTAAGTAATTTGCCAGTGTTTATTTATTTTTAAAATTTTTTTAAATTTAAATTATTTATTTTAATTGGAGGCTAATTACTTTACAATATTGTATTGGTTTTGCCATACATCAACATAAATCCGCCACAGGAACAAACAGATTTTCATAGGAAGTTATCTTGCTTTGCCCAAAAAGGGAATTTCTAACAGATAAGAAAGAGAATTTAATGAAGCTACAAGGTTCTCTCTGGAAAGCCAACAGCTCCTGAATGAGACTGGATGTGGACTGTCCACAAGTCACCAAGGATATAGGGAGGTCCTGGGAGGCCAAATCTGAGTTGGGGCTGCCCCAGGATTTCAGGCTCTTCCTGGCATTAACTTACAGAATTCTCTAAAACCTAGACCCAAACTTTTGTACTGGAAGATCTTCAAATCTAGTGTGGTTTCTTTGGCAACTTTGGGTTCGCCTGGAACAAGACTAGAATTTCCAGTCAAGCTCTGATTGCTCAAGACCTACAGTGATTCTCTGTTCCTAAAATTCCTACTGGCAGGATCATAAGAACAGTTTGTCAACATGGCCTTGTTCCAAAGCTTGGAACTGGTTCTGTCCTTGGGCAAGAGGAGAGATAGAGAAGAGGCTATATTCTGTACCCCACCAGCTATTGCCATTGGGCTGCTTGTAACTGACCCCTTGGTCTGATAATCCTATTCCCCCAAATTGGGTTGTTTGCCTTATGTCTCATTTTCCGTAAGACTGAGTCTTTGCATCTATTCTCTGTTGGCTGGGTCTCTGCCCTGTCTCCTTTCTTCAGAGCCCAGGTTATAACTAGTATCTTCACAGAGAGTAAGTGAATATTTTATAAGCAATTAAGACCTACATTTTAATGCCAGTCTTTCTGAACCTGAATCCTGAGTTCAGTTCTAAGTAGGATTTCATTCCATCACTTTCCTTGCTGCTGCCTTGCTGGAGAAACATCACCCTGCGACACATCTCTGCTTGGGACCAGAGGAGTGAAGGAGATTTAGAGAGATTGCTGATATGTAGGACCATAATGATGTGGTTGGGAGCCTGGTGGTGAGTGATAATGCAGGACATGTAGTTGCAGGTTCAAATATCCAGGATAAAAGAGCATTTAAACCCCAGCAAATCAGGTAGGACTGAAAGCTTTACATGTGGCTTCAAAGGAAGCAGACCTGCTAAGATTCATTATCCAGAAGTTTCAGGTTTAAGATCAGCCAGACTTTGCACATTACACTTTGACATCTCGATTTGTTCTTTAACCATAGCTTTGTTTTATTTTCTGAATCTGCCCACAATGGCATTCAAACCTTAATATGAATCTGATTCTAGTACCTGGGGCTGGATGATGCTGCCTGCCTTCTTTGCTTGACCCTAATTAAGTTCATTGTTTCTTTTTTCTTTTTAAAATACAGGGACTTAGGATTCCTTTACCTTAGAAACTGTCTACAACACCAAATGCTTTCTGCTTCTACTGATCCACTGCTTGTCCTTATCTGATACATAACAAGGAAGAAAACAGAGCAAGAAAGCCACTTCCTTTCCAGAAATCATACTTTTTTTTCATGAATGTGGATATTTAAAGTTGCTAGATATTGGCTTTGAAATATCTCCTTTCATTAACCTTTCAAGCAATATCATTCTCTTGAGTTTTGAAAATCTTAATTCTATAAAGTTCTTCTGGACCTAAGATGAGAAGCTCTGGTATTCTCAAGTTTAATGAAAGGTCTTGAATAATTGACAATTCTAAGGAGTTATAGGGCTTAACACGTGGTGCCAGTGGTAAAGAACCCATCTGCCAATTCAGGAGACATAAGACATGTGAGTTCAAGCCCTGGGTTGGGAAGATCCCCTGGAAGAGGAAGTGACAACCCACTCCGGTTTTCTTGCCTGGAGAATCCCATGGACAGAGTAACATGGCAGGATATGGTCCATGGGTAACAAAGAGTTGGATACGACTGAAGCAACTGAGCATGCAAGGAGTTATAAATCCCAAAAACACTCTTGAATCATTGTCTTGTACTATTGTTTATGACAATCCAATATATTTTTAATTGCTTATAGAATATAGTACAAAAATATAGAATTATAGATTCTGGAAACTGGGTGGGACCTAGGATTTGTTTCTTGTTAATAGGAATATTGTTTTCCTAAAGACTCAAAGGCATTCTCATCTTCCCCATCAATGAGATTCTTTGTCTACTTACCCTTAATTACTTGTACTGCCCAGCGAGACTGCAGGTCAGTAGTGGGGATGACAGCTCCAAGGGACTGGACAAGGCCAATCACAGCCAAGGTTGGCTTCTCCAGTGGAGGTGGGAAGATGCCTTTAAATAAGGTGACCTCATTGTCTCTGCTCTTAATGATGGAGTCATCAAGGAAGGGGTAGGCATAACTATAGCCTGTTGCAAAGATGACACAGTCAATGGCGTTAAACACTGTCCCATCCTCAAAAATAGCTGAATCCTCTGTAAACTCCTTCACATTTGGCTTAATAGTCACAACACCACACAAAATGCGAGCTGGGAGTTCGTCATTGAACACAGGCTCTTTCCTCAGGGTGCTGTATGGAAAACAGAAGCAAGTATTAGAACAGTGCCATTTCCTTTGTTTTATTGGTCCATAATTCACTGATAGGAAAAATCTACCTAAGATTTTTTTAATGTGCCGTGGAGTGTCATCAATATGGCTGATAGATAAAACTTATGTAAGGCCACATTGTGGAGTAACAGAAGTTGGTTTTTGCTAATCCCGTCTCTATTTCCTTCAATCTTTCTCTCTTTTCCCACAGAAGTCTCCCCAAATTCCAGAATAAGCACTCAGATCATATCCCCTATATCAGGAAAAACAAAGATCAGAGTACCTGGGTCTTTAAATTTCTTTTTTTGCTACTAATCAACTGTGAACCTTGATCAAATTAAATTTTCTTATTTTCTCTTGCCTCATCTTCCTCACCTGAAGTGGTAATAACTGCTATACCTATCTCAGATCATCAGCAGACCTAAGTAATATAAAGAATTTGGTGCAGTTTGTAGCACATAGATAGTGCTCAAAATGTTAGCCATTATTCTTAACGTAATATAATCCAAAGTGATCATTGTGATGTAAAGAAGATCAAATAGGAGGAAGGAAGACAAAGGTGGAAGGCTGCAGCCAGGTTCTATCACAGAGGGTGAAGTGTGAACCCCATGCAGACAAAACAATGTCAGGTGAGGAAGTGAGGGTCTAGGAATTTAAATAAGGCCAGGAGAAGAAACAGGAAACTGGAAATCTGAAAAGAGAGAGCTTTTGATTATTTTTTATTCAGTAATATCTCTAGTGACTGGACAGAACTCTGCCTTAGGGGTGAATGGAATAATGTTGGAAGAAAAGACATGTTCTTATAGGATGATGGGAACTGTGTGAGAGAGAGAGAAAGCCATAGGTAGATGCTGCTGGAGAGGAAACTGAGCCAGACAATGAGATTGGTTGGACTGCTTGTTGGAAGAAGGCTGGATTCAACCGCTGGAATTATCTGCCATTTATTCTTAAACTCACTTCCATGTTGAAACTTCCTTTGTCAAGGCCACCGATCTTCAAGCCACCAGATCCAGAGGTCCACTCTTACTCCTTATTTTACCTAATTTATTAGTAAACTCACACTTGATGGTTTCCTCCTCCTTGAAACACTGTGTTCGTTTTGCTTTCATGTCATCACTCACTCTTGATTCCTTTCTACCTACGTCGCTATACCTCACTATTACTTCTTAGCGTCCTCTGCTGAATTCTTTTCCTGACCTCTAAATAACGACATGCCTCAGGTCTTCTGTCTTCTTTGTTGACATTCATTCTTCAAGAGATGTCATCTAGTTTTCATTTATTTAAATACTATCTATATTCTGACCAGTCCACATTTTAAACTTATGGTTTGAATCTCTCTTCTGTTTTATGTACCCACTGCTGTTCCACATTCTTCTTTGCAAATACCAAACAGGCATTCCAACTTTAATACATTTAAAACTAAACTTCTGCTCCTCCCATGGTTGTCCACATCTCAGTAGACATCACCTCCACCTTTGCTCCCTTGCTCAGATCAAAAGTCTGAAAGGCATCCTTGACATTTATTTGCTTTCATATTTGCTATTCAATCGAACAGAAAATCCTGTTCACTTTACCTTCAAACTCTATCCCAACCTGACAGCTTCTGGGTTTTTGATAATAGCCTCTTAACCAGTCTTTCCACTTCCTTCCTTGACCTACCCCCTACAGTGAGTTATGGCCATAACAGCCAAAGTGATCTGTTCAAACTAACTTAGACTTTGTCTCCAGTTTGGTCAGATGCCTGCTATGGTTTCCCACTGCATTCAGAGTAAAGGCCAGAGTCTTTACAGTGGCTTCCAAGACCCAGCGTCAACTGGCTATTTTGATGTCTCTGGATTCAGTTCCTGCTGTTCTCCCCAGTCTTCTTCTCCAAGAAAAGAAGCCGCTGTATTTTGTCAAACATGGCAATCATACCCGTGAAGAGATGATGTCCTAGCTGTTTCTACTGTCAAGAATAGTCATCTCCAGATACCCTTATGGCTCATTTTCTCATCTCCTTCAGAAATGTGCTTGAAAGCTTTTTCAGTGAGACCTTCTCTAAGGGTTGTTTAAAATTGTCTTGATGTAATCCCCTGTTACCCTTGTCTGCCTTATTTAGATTTCATGCTGTTTGTGTCTGTTTCCCATTATTAGAATGTAAGCCCCATGAGGATAGGGATTTTATGAGTTTGTTCACTGCTATATCCACAGGTCCTGGCACATAATAAAAGTTTAATAACTATTTGTTGACTTAATGAATTAACTTAGATGTAAACAGCTTAGAACTTGGGTTTTTTCATCCATGTCAAAGTAATTTCTTATCACGTGATTGGCTTGGAGGATATTATAGGAGAGAGTGAGGAGAAGGCTGAAGATGAAAACACTGTGGCCATAAATCAGTGGGAGGGCTCCATTAAGGGGCAGGTGATGAGAGCAATGCACCCATCTCACACGCTAGTAAAGTCATGCTCAAAATCCTCCAAGCCAGGCTTCAGCAGTACATGAACCGTGAACTTCCAGATGTTCAAGCTGGTTTTAGAAAAGGCAGAGGAACCAGAGATCAAATTGCCAACATCTGCTGGATCATGGAAAAAGCAAGAGAGTTCCAGAAAAACATCTATTTCTGCTTTATTGACTATGCCAAAGCCATTGACTATGTGGATCACAATAAAGTGTGGAAAATTCTGAAAGAGATGGGAATACCAGACCACTATACGTGAACCATGAACTCCAGATGTTCAAGCTGGTTTTAGAAAAGGCAGAGGAACCAGAGATCAAATTGCCAACATCTGCTGGATCATGGAAAAAGCAAGAGAGTTCCAGAAAAACATCTAATTCTGCTTTATTGACTATGCCAAAGCCTTTGACTGTGTGGATCATAATAAACTGTGAATCAGATTACCTTTGTGATATAATGTGTATACCAATATTTCCCTATATATATATACATAACATATATATGTTACATATTACAGTGTTTATATATAGTATATGTATTACATATTACAATGTTTATATATATTACATAAAATATATATTACATATTGCAATGTTTATATGTATATTATATATAAAATATATCAATGTTTTGTGCCTTAATTACCTGGCATAATGTGATTAGGTAGGTGAATCAATATTGACCAAGAGCATAAAAAACAGATTGTAAAACTCTTTTTTTGCACAAACATGGCAAAAACCCCCACACATTTGAGAAATTCTAGGTATCTTTAGTTTAAGGGAGACCCTGGCCCAATTTCATCAAAGATACAATTTACCAGCAACTTGTTAGTTTCCTTTCTCACTTTGTGGTGCCCAGGCCTGTACTATGTATAAACAACCCTAGAACCAAGCAGATGTTTAAAACCCAGGAGACACCATTCAAGCACACCAGGTAAGATATTATTTGGATGTGCAACCAAAAGTGAGTTTGCTTTCCCCACAAATTGATTCTACAGAGTGTTTTCTGCTTCCCAAAGAGACCTCAAAAATCAAATTATTTTTTTCTTTAAGTAGCACTCATGCTCGACCCCTAGGATCCTAAGAAGTAATTTTATACTCCAGAAATGAAAACACTCATCTTTTAATATTGTTTGGGAAATAAAGACCCACGAGATTCAAATATTTTTCCCAACATTAAACTGGATGTTAGTGAAAAGAATGAGTTTGAAACTGGAAGTAGTTGAAGCCCTGACTAGTCCCAAATAATGAGACAGAAGCACTCACCTTTTTGTTTGAGTGAGAAAAGAGTCACAGATGTGCTGTTCATTTGTGCACAAAGGGAAAAAGGACATTCTAAAACTCTTCTTCTGACTTGATAAAGAAACCTCATAAATATCTCATTGCCTTTTAAAAAATAGAGATATCAGTTTTAAAATAATTACTAGGGAAGCAAATTATTAAGATAACTAGTTAGAACTGCAGACTTGTTGGAGGTTGCCAGGAAACTTTTCAGAGGACACAAAAGCAATCTCTCCGCAAGTCTGTCTGTCTTTAAAAGATTCCTTTGAAGAAGAATGCATTTGAATCAGTCCTAATGAGGTGGATGAAACTGGAGCCTATTATACAGAGTGAAGAAAGTCAGAAAGAAAAACACCAATACAGTATACTAACACATATATATGGAATTTAAAAAGATGGTAACGATGACCTTATATGCAAGACAGCAAAAGAGACACAGATATAAAGAACAGACTTTTGGACTCTGTGGGAGAAGGCGAGGGTGGGATGATTTGAGAGAATAGCATTGAAACATGTATATTATCATATGTGAAATAGATCATCAGTCCAGGTCTGGTGCATGAGACAGGGTGCTCAGGACCAGTGCACTGGGATGATCCAGACGGATGGGATTGGTGAGGGGAGGGGGGTTCAGGATGGGGAACACGTGTACACCCATGGCTGATTCATATCAATGTATGGCAAAAACCACTACAATATTGTAAAGTAATTAGCCTCCAATTAAAATAAGTAAATTTAAAAAAAAGATTCCTTTGTATAAATATCTTGCAGAGACAGTTTTATAGTAACAGAAAACAGCACAAGATTATATGTTTTTACAGGTATCTCCAAACTGAAAAGAAAGTAAGGCTGGTACTTTTGTGAACATCCTAGACTCAAGCCTTTATCAGAAATACCTTGGGAATTCTCTGGTGGTCCAGGAGTTAGAATGCCACATTTGCATTGCTGAGGGCATGGGTTCAATCCCAGTTTGGGAACTAAAATCCTGCATGCCCTCGTGGTGTGGCAGAGACCAAGCCAACACAAACAAAACCCTAACCCCAACCTTCATGTTACTGAAGTGCTTATCAATAACATGTGCCTAATTCTTTATAAGAGAAGAAAGAACATTTCTTTCTCTTTGTTTTTCTGAAAAATTTCAGGGGCAGTTTGAGAGGAAAAGGCAAAGCTAAAACGTACTTTCAAAAAGTTTGGTTGTTAGAATCTTTGGTGGCAATTGATAGAGACCCAGCTGAAACAGACAAAGGAGGAAGAATGGAATTTGTTATGAGGAATGAGACTAAATCACAGAACCCAAGGGCAAAGACCCAGCAGGACCTTGACAGTTGACTGGAACCCGGTTCCCAAGCAGCAGGGGGAAGTCAGAAGAGGCTCTCCATCCTGGGTCTCCACTTCCCTTTCAAGTCTCCAAATTTATCTGTTCTCCAAACTATGGGGCAGAAAATATTCACCATCTACAACTCCCTCTCTAGAATTTAAGACAGTTGAAATCTTTGATCAACAAATATCTGTTAAGTTATTGCTATTGTGCGGTTCTCAGTAGACAGTAATCAAAAAAAAATAGACCAATTCGTTCCCCTTCTAGAACTAGATTCTCATGAGACAGATAGTCAATAAGCAAGTAAATACAGAAAATCGTGTCAGGTGGTTGCAAGCAACATAACGAAAATAAGAGCAGTATAGAGGGAGAGAGTTATAAAGGTGTTAGTTGAAATAGAATTAATGGTCAAGGAAGCCTCTTTGAAAGGTGATATTTGGCAAAAATCTAAAAGAAAAAGAGAGAGAGTAAGCCATGCTAATACTTGGAGATAATGGGTTTTGATGCTCTGAGTTTTGGTAGATTCCTAGTCTCCAAGAAGTTTCTTTTATAATTATTATTAATTTTTATGGGACATTGTTGCTTTACAATGTTCTGTTAGTTGCACAGCAGTGATCAGTTATACATATACATGTGTATATATACAGGCTTCCTTAGTGGCTCAGATGGTAAAAAATCTGCCTGCAATGTGGGAAACCTGGGTTGGATCCCCAGGTTGGGAAGATCCCCTGCAGGAGGGCATGGCAAGCTACTCCAGTATTCTTGCCTGGAGAATGCCTGGCAGGCTCCAGTCCGTGGGGTCGCAAGGAGCTGGGCGTGACTGAGAGACTAGGTGCAGCACGTCTATACACACATACATATCTCCGAGCACGCACCACAGAGCGCTGAGTAGAGCTCCCTGTGCCGTACAGTAGTTTCTCACTAGTTACCCAGCAGTGTGTTTGTGTCAGTCCCCATCTCCCAATTAACCTAGCCCCCTTTCCCCCCTTGGTAAGCCTGAGTTTGTCTCCCACATCTGTGACTCTATTTCTGCTTTGCAAAAAGTTCATATCTACGATTTTTCTAGATTCCGCATATAAGCAATATTATACAATAGCTGTTTTTCTCTCCTGACTTACTTCACTCTGTGTAACAGTCTCTAGGTCCACCCCTGTCTCTGCAAAGGTCATGTTTCATTCCTTTTAATGGCTAAGTAATATTCCATCACCATGTTCACTACTCATTCCTCTGTAGACGCATATTTATGTTGCTTCCATGTCTATGGGGTCACACAGAATCGGACACAACTGAAGCGACTTAGCAGCAGCAGCATGTTCTGGCTGTTGTAAATCATGCTGCGATGAACATTGGGGTGCATGTATCCTTTTGAATTATGATTTTCTCCAGATATATGCCCAAGAATGGGATTGCAGGATCATATGGTAGCTCTATTTTTAGTTTTTTAAGGTATTTCCATGCTGTTCTCCATAGTGGCGATAGCAGTGTACATTCCCACCACCAGTGCAGGAGGGTTCCCTTTCTCCCTCACCCTCTCCAGGATTTTGTTTGTAGGACAACAAACTTCTTAAAGTGATCAAGTGACTCTTTCTACTGGACGATGCTAGTCCAGGCAGTGGATGCAGTGATTCCTGTGCCCTCCAGCAGGCCCTAGCTCTGCCCCACGATGAATCTGTTGCTCATCTCTGGCCACAGAACACCAGCACCAACGCCAAGTGCCCCCGTTCTTCACAAGACTTCCAGGAGAATGTCTCAGCTCTTTCAGCCAACCTCGGATGGCAATCCTAAGAGGAGCTGAGGTGAGGGGATGTCTAAGTGCATGCAGGGAACTTTCTTCTCATCCCCACGCCTCCATCAGCTCCCAGATAAACCCTAAAGATAAATATACAATCTAAGTCTTGGTACACTTGTATATAAGCAACTTCAAAATAAGTCTGCAAAGTGAATTCGCTTCTTCCACTCCTCCCCATGTACGCGCACATACACACACACAAGAGAACACTGCTCACAGGGCACCCAGTTGAACGTTCTGGCATCAACACTGGCTGTGCTCACTGGTTACAGTGCATTTAGCACTCACTAGCTAGAGTGCCCTCCTGAGTTTACAACCCCGTGTTGCTGCAAGCTGGGTTCCCCAGGAACTGACTCAAACAGAGGACGTGTGTGTGGCATTCATTAAGGAGTGCCTGTGGATTAACACCTGTGGAAGGGAAGAGAAGGGGAAGGAAGGAAGCTGGAGTGGATGGAGGGAGAAGACCAATTGTGATTCAGCCTCAATGACAGTCTTGGTCAATGCCCCAGGGAGCTCTGGAGCTAGGATGACTCTCCGCAGCTGTCCCGTGTGTGTGCAGGCTAAGTCGCTTCTGTCGGGTCTGATTCTGTGTCGGCCTATAGACTGCAGCCCACCAGGCTGCTCCGTCCATGGGATTCTCCAGGCAAGACTCCTGGAGTGGGTTGTCATGGAGCAGGCTGCCTTGCCCCTTCCAGGGGACCTCCTGCCCCAGGGATCACACCTGCGTCTCTTCTGTCTCCTGCACTGGCAAGCTGCTCTGTCCATGAGATTCTCCAGGCAAGACTCCTGGAGTGGGTTGCCATGCCCCCTCCAAGGGACCTCCTGCCCCAGGGATCACACCCGCGTCTCTTCCGTCCCCTGCACTGGCAGGCGGGTTCTTCACCACCAGCGCCACCTGGGAAGCCGCAGCTGTCCATGTCGGCTGGACCAGAATGGCAGGCCTTTTGTTTTCTCGCATCAGTTTTCTTGAGGACGCTCAGGCCACATAGAGAGGCTATGCATATGTGTTCCAGTCAGAAGCCCCGCTAAGGTCCCTGCCAACACCCCGCATCCTCCCGCACACACATGGATGAGAAAGCCTCAGAATGACTCCAGCCACAGCTGTCTGACTTCAACCGACAGATAGCCAAAACATTGAAGAACCCTCCCCGACAGCTGCAGATAGCCAAAACATTGAAGAACCCTCCCCGAGGGGCTGAAGCAGGTCTATCTCACCCTCTTCTAGTCAGGAGCACTTAATATTCTTGTCTTTGGATCTAACCATCATATCAAACTTCCTATCACAATTTCTTTCAAGAGATTTTACATCCGTCAAAATAAGATCTTAAGATCTGCCTTTCACTTCCCTGAGGTAGACAAGCTGATAATTTTCCTGTAATGGGTGGCATGTGGATGGTGAGTCCAAGGACATTGAAGTTAACACTTTATTTTCTGTGGAGATCACTTGCACTACACCCCAAACCAAGTAGCCGTATCCAGGGGGACACTGTAATTCACTATTGTGACTTTTACCTGCTCACATTTACTAGTTCATTCTGAGACTTTACTACAGTAAGCAAAAAAATAAATCATTTTAGAGGGAAAAAGTCAATAGTGAAAGAAAAAAAATTTAAGTTGACAGAAACCATTGAAGGATTTAAAAAGGAGAATAACAAGTTCTCAGATGTACATATTTAAAACAATGCTGTTTCTGTTGTGTGGAGGATAGAAGAAGGAAGATGAATTAGGAGGCTATGGCAGTCATCCCCAGGAAAGATGATAGATGAGAATCAAGAGGATTTGATGCCAGAGGCTTCTGTGGTGGCTCAGACCATAAAGAACCTGCCTGTAACGCAGGAGATCTGGGTTCAGTCCTGAATTGGGAAGATTCCCCTGGAGAAGGGAATGGCAACCCACTCCCAGCATTCTTGCCTGGAGAATCCCATGGACAGAGGAGCCTGTGGGGCTACAGGCCATGGGGTCGCAAAGAGTCAGACACAACTGAGCAACTAACACTAACACTTAGATGTGGAAGGTTACAAGAGTGAAAGTAGCAAGGATAATTTCTAGGTTTCTGGGATGAGCAGCTGGAAGAAAAGGCTGACAGAAAAGCAGAATTAGAAGAGCGGGAAAGATCAAAAAGTTCAGGTTTTTTAAAAAAATGTTAATTGATTAATTAATTTATCGGCAGTGCTGAGTCTTGGTTGTGGCATGCACAGTCTTCACTGGCAGCGTGTGGACTCAGCTGCGGCATGTGGGGGTCTAGTTCCCTGACCACGGGTGGAATCCCGGCCCCCTGCGTTGGGAGCGTGGAGTCTCAGCCACCGGCCCACCAGGGACCAGTCAGAAGTCTCCTAAAAGTTCAGTTTGCGGCTGCTGCTACTAAGTCACTTCAGTCGTGTCCAACTCTGTGCGACCCCATAGACGGCAGCCCACCAGGCTCCGCCGTCCTTGGGATTCTCCAGGCAAGAACACAGGAGTGGGTTGCCATTTCCTTCTCCAATGCATGAAAGTGAAAAGTGAAAGTGAAGTCGCTCAGTCGTGTCCAACTCTTTCCGACACCATGGACTGCAGCCTACCAGGCTCCTCCGTCCATGGGATTTTCCAGGCAAGAGTACTGGAGTGGGGTGCCACTGCCTTCTCCGAAAAGTTCAGTTTCAGTTCAGTTCAGTTCAGTCACTCAGTCGTGTCCAACTCTTTGCGACCCCATGAATCGCAGCTTCAGTTTAGCCATGTTCAAATTCACATACTTCCATGAATGAAAATGTCAGGAACAATCAGTTGGATAATACCCTCTGGAACCCCAGAGAGAGGTGTGGACTGGAAGGGGAAACATAAGGGAACAATCCACATTGCAAATGTGCTCCTGCATGTGTTGTTGCTTAATCAAATGTGCTCGTTATTTCCTTTAACGTCTTCAAAAAGTATTGTTCGGCCTTGCAGAAATGCACATATGCCTTATTTGCAAAGTGGCTGCAAAATGTCTGCCATCTAGTGGACAGTCACGGAGACAGCTATAAATTTACCTCAACCGAAGGAATAGAAAGGTTTTTACTGATGAGTAGCACAAATCTTTTTAATGTCAATGTCTTACTAATACACATTCACATCTTTATCTATATTTCTCATTATGGAAAATTGGCCATATTTAAACCTAAATCACATCAAAGTGTGAAGCACTGAAAAGATTTATAAAAGGAATCTTTAGTTTCATAAAGTATTAAAACCAACATTAAGAATAATTCCCCAAACTGGATATTCTAGGAACTACACCAGAAAAGATGTAGTCTTTGGGCTCTTTGACAGAAAGTAAATTAATACTCGGGGCTTTCCTGATGGCTCAGATGGTAAAGAATGTGCCTGCAATGCAAGAGACCCAGGTTTAATCCCTGGGGCATGAAGATCCCCTGGAGGAGGGAATGGCAACCCACTTCAGTATCCTTGTCTAGGATTCCCATGGACAGAGGAGCCTGGCGGACTATATAGTCCATGGGGTCGGCAAGAGTCAGACATGAATATTTATTTTTTCCCTCAGGTGACAGCAGTTGGTTTCTGGAGCTGGCTTATCCAGGCTCTTGAGAGCTGACTGGGCACATCTCCCCCTAACTGTATGTTCTGTGATTTCAGACTGGTAGCTTGAAATTGGCCATGGTGGAAGTATTTATACTAAAGAAGTCAACAAACACTTCAAATCAGAATTTCCTCTTTGTTTTGCTTTCAGAAAGCTAGTTTATAAACACATCATGCATAGATCACTTTTCTCTCTTGATTCCACCAATTTCTAACAAAAGCAATCCATGGAACATTTGTTTAAAAAATTTTTATTTTATTTAAACACACATTTCTAAATTTGGGTGTCCATGGAATCTTTTAGGAAATAATATTGGAATTTTATACTTTTAGTTGGAGGAGACCGGAGTGAATTTTTTAGGTTATTTATGAATAGAATGACATAAAAACAATGTATCTCAAATTGTTGCTGTCTCATTACCAATATTGGCAGTTGGATTTCTTGATGTGATGATTGTCAGCTAATTAGTGCAATTAATCATTATATAGCTCCAAAATTGGGAGCAGAAATCGAAAAGTTCTAAGTACACATCAGTGGAGGAACATGTGCTTTGAGACTGTCCTGGTCTATTTCTAGAGGGGTGGACTTGAGAGGGATAGCTCAGTTCAGTCGCTCAGGCGTGTCTGGCTCTTTGCAACCCTATGGACTACAGCACGCCAGGCCTCCCTGTCCATCACCAGCTCCCGGAGCTTACTCAAACCCATGTCCATTGAGTCGGTGAGGCCATCCAAACATCTTATCCTCTGTCATCCCCTTCTTCTCCTGCCTTCAATCTTTCCCAGCATCAGGGTCTTTCCCAGTGAGTCAGTTCTTCCCATCAGGTGACCAAAGTAATGGAGTTTCAGCTTCAGCATCAGTCCTTTCAATGAATATTCAGGGCTGATCTCCTTCAGAATGGACTGGTTGGATCTCCTTGCAGTCCAAGGGACTCTTAAGAGTCTTCTCCAACACCACAGTTCAAAAGCGTCAGTTCTTTGGCATTCAGCTTTCTTTATAGTCCACCTCTTACATCCATAGATGTCTACTGAAAAAACCATAGCTTTGACTAGGTGGACCTTTGTTGGCTAAGTAATGTCTCTGCTTTTTAATATGCTGTCAAGGTTGGTCATAACTTTTCTTCCAAGGAACAAGCGTCTTTTAATTTCATGGCTGCAGCCACCATCTGCAGTGAGTTTGGAGCCCTCAAAAATAGTCTGTCCCTGTTTCCACTGTTTCCCCATTTATTTGCCATGAAGTGATGGGACCAGATGCCATGATCTTAGTTTTCTGAATGTCTTTTGTATTTGTCTGATGACTCAGAAATAGTCCCTCTGATGTTTCCTGAGAGCAGGGTGATCAGCTTACCTTTGTCTCTACATTGCCTTAAAGAAGTTTAAACTATAAGGGGGCTCATTTTTAAAAATAAAACTCTTCTTAACACATAAAGACAAGTCCTAGACAGAGAGCTATTGGATCAGGGACTTTATGTTCAGTTCTTCACCATGCCATATTCTAAAATAGAATTTTCAGATCTTGTGGGTTCTATAAACTCTCAGATAAAAGAGAAGGCAGCTCTCTGCTTTCTGAAACAGAAATGATGAGGCCTGTTTCATGTCAGCAGAGGTTCCATATGGCAGAGAAATTTTGCTCAGTGGAAGAAGTCACAGGCTCCTCCGTTACTGTTCAATGGTAAGTGTCTGTACTTTGTAATTGGTGCAGGTGGATTGAGATGGTGATTTGATCTCCAATTCAAAGGGCAAAGGAGACAGCAGTATTGGATATTAAGCGTGACAACTGGGAAAGTTTTACTAATCTAATATAGTCATAGCCAGGTAGATTTACCTTTCACTTCCTTGTGGACATCGATCTTTGTATCCCCAACACCCAACAAAAAAACCTCAAGAGTTGTTTATTTTTTACAAAGTTATAAAGGTAAAAATAAATGCAATCATGTTTTTAATGCCTGCAAGTTCCATGAGGTTAGAGGTCATATCTGTCTTGTAAATACTGTATCCTCAGTATCTGGCATACGGTAGGGAATTCATAAATGAACATTTATGTTCATTCATTTCTTGAATGAACATTTCTAATATAGATATAGGAATGATATTAAATACTGAATCTATTTAAATTTGTGTTTCAGGTATTCTGGCTTACCCAGAATGCCAGTCTATTTTGGGTTCTTTTGTTTGTTTTTTTCTTTAGAAATATTTTTTTGATTTCCTCCCCTTTCCTTTTCACAAAATGAAGGAACCTGAAGTAAAGGCACAAAAACATGTCTTGGGCAAAGTTATATTAGTTTTACTTGTCAATAGTTTCTTTCCTTCTTAAGAAACAAATGTTTCTTAAGTAGTTTATAGTTAAAATTTACAGTCTTTCTGGTCAATATCCTCTATCATCTGAACTTTGAAGATCTAATTAACCCTATTTCCTTTCACTCTGTCCACATGCTGTTTCTTGGCAGACCTATCCCCTTTGTGTGACATGGTCACGTTGTGCTTTTGCTTTCTTCATGTCCCTTCTAACTACTTTTCACTTGCACAAAGAGGTCAGTTCTAGAAACCACACCTCATAGCTGAGATTTCCATGAGACTTTCTTTGAAACTCTCTCAAATTAAGCACTTGGGATAGATATTTTGGGGCTTCCTGTGGCTCAGCTGGTAAAGAATCTGCCTGCAATGTCAGAGACCTGGGTTCGATCCCTGGGTTGGGAAGATCCCCTGGAGGAGGGCAAGGCAAGCCACTTCAGTATTGTTGAGAATACTGGAGATTCCCATGGACAGAAGAGCCTGGCAAGCAAAGTCCTTGGGGTCACAAAGATCTGGACACGACTGAAGCAACTTACCATGCACACACACACATATATCTTTGTACAAAATGTCACCTACTGAACCCTGGGGACAAAGGGATCAACGGTCAGTAGTGTCAGTTCAGTGACATTACACAAAAAGTGTCATGGGGGACTTCCCTGGCAGTCCTGTGGGAACTAAGATCCCATAAGCTGTTTGGCATGGCCAAAACCAACCAACAAAAAGTGTCATGGGTCTTCATTTATGTGAGACCCATGCTCAGTTTGGACTCCAGGCAGGAAGATCTTTCCTATCACAGCTCAATGGCCAGAGGAATAGGGGATCAATTTCCACAGAGAGAGTACAAACTCAGAATATTCAGGCTGCAGAGACCAATCTACAGAATCATCTAGTCAGGTTCAGTGAGTAAAGGTTCTTATGTAGCAGTACAATAACAGTTTATTCCTTGGGATTTTCTTTTCAATATATAGGGTAAAAAAATGAGATGCGGAAATACTTTGCAGAAAGGGACCTACCTTTGTTGAGTACTGACCAAGTGCCACACTTTGCAATGTAACAGATGTAGCATAGGCGTGTCTTTCTTGGTTCTCTGCTCATCACACTCTGGGGGAACATCCAACCATAATGTTAATTTCCAAGACTCATCATCCCCTGTTTCTCATATGTAGAGGAAGACGTGCATACACAAATGCTCTTGCTATTAAGGTCATTCTCTGTTATTTGTCTGAATTGAAAATGGTTTCACATAATTCAAAAAGATACATGCACCCCAATGTTCATTGCATCACTATTTACAATAGCCAGTACATGGAAGCAACCTACGTGTCCACTGACAGAGGAGTAGATAAAAAAGATGTGGCACATATAGACAGTGGAATATTACTCAGTCATAAAAAATGAAATAATACAATTTTCAGCTACATGGATGAACCTATAGATTGTCATAATGATTGAAGTAAGTCAGACAGACAAATATCATATGATGTTGCTTATATGTTCAGTTCAGTCGCTCGGTCGTGTCCGACTCTTTGCAATCCCATGAACCGCAGCACGCCAAGCCTCCCTGTCCATCACCAACTCCTGGAGTCCAAACCCATGTCCATCGAGTCGGTGATGCCATCCAGCCATCTTATCCTCTGTCATCCCCTTCTCCTCCTGCCCTCAATCTTTCCCAGCATCAGGGTCTTTTCAAATGAGTCAGCTTTTCCCATCAGGTGGCCCAAGTATTGGAGTATCAGCTTCAACATCAGTCCTTCCAATGAACACCCAGGACTGATCTCCTTCAGGATGGACTGGTTGGATCTCCTTGCAGTCCAAGGGACTCTCAGGAGTCTTCTCCAACACCACAGTTCAAAAGCATCAATTCTTCGGTGCTCAGCTTTCTTCAGAGTCCAACTCTCACATCCATACATGACCACTGGAAAAACCATAACCTTGACTAGATGGACCTTTGATGGCAAAGTAATGTCTGCTTTTTAATATGCTATCTAGGTTAGTCATAGCTTTCCTTCCAAGGAGTAAGCATCTTTTAATTTCATGGCTGCAGTCACCACCTGCAGTGATTTTGGAGCCCCCAAAAATAAAGTGACACTGTTTCCATTGTTTTCCCATCTATTTCCCATGAAGTGATGGGACCAGATGCCATGATCTTCATTTTCTGAATGTTGAGCTTTAAGCCAACTTTTTCACTCTCCACTTTCACTTTCATCAAGAGGCTTTTTAGTTCCTCTTCACTTTCTGCCATAAGGGTGGTGTCATCTGCATATCTGAAGTTCTTGATATTTCTCCCAGCAGTCTTGGTTCCAGCTTGTGCTTCTTCCAGCCCAGCGTTTCTCATGATGTACTCTGCATAGAAGTTAAATAAGCAGGGTGACAATATACAGCCTTGACGTACTCCTTTTCCTATTTGGAACCAGTCTGTTGTTCCATGTCCAGTTCTAACTGTTTATTCCTGACCTGCACATAGGTTTCTCAAGAGGCAGGTCAGGTGGTCTGGTATTCCCATCTCTTTCAGAATTTTCCACAGTTTATTGTGATCTACGCAGTCAAAGGCTTTGGCATAGTCAATAAAGCAGAAATAGATGTTTTTCTGGAACTCTCTTGCTTTTTCGGTGATCCAGCGGACGTTGGCAATTTGATCTCTGGTTCCTCTGCCTTTTCTAAAACCAGCTTGAACATCTGGAAGTTCACGGTTCACGTATTGCTGAAGCCTGGCTTGGAGAATTTTGAGCATTACTTTACTGGCATGTGAGATGAGTGCAATTGTGTGGTAGTTTGAGCATTCTTTGGCATTGCCTTTCTTTGGGATTGGAATGAAAACTGACCTTTTCCAGTCCTTGTATACATGCTTATATGTGGAATCTAAAAAAAATGGTATAATTGAACTTATTCATGAAACAGAAATAGAGTCACAGATGTAGAAAGCAAATTCATAGTAACTGGGGGGAAGGTGGGGGAATGGAGAAGTTGGGATATCAATACTGAATCTGTAGTGTGCTACATTGTTTCAGCTGTGTCCAACTCTTTGTGACTCTATGGATGGCAGCCTGCCCCGTTACTCTGTCCATGGGATTCTCCAGACAAGAATAGTGGAGTGGATTGCCATGCCCTCCTCCAGGGGATCTTTCCAACCCAGGGATCAAACCCATGTTCTGTTGAGTCTCCTGCTTTGGCTGCCAGCTTCTTTACCATAGAGCCACTGGGCAAGTCGGTATATACACACTAGTATGTATAAGATGGGCTTCCCCAGCGGCACTGGTGGTAAAGAACTCACAGGCCCATGCAGGAGACTTAAAAGATACAAGTTTGATCCCTGAGTTGGAAAGATCTGCTGGAGGAGGGCACGGCAACCCACTCCAGTATTCTTGCCCGGAGAATCCCATGGACAGAGGAGCCTGCTGGGCTACAGCCCATAGGGCAGCAAAGAGTCGGACACGACTGAAGAGACTTAGCACACACACATATATAAAATAAATAATTACTAAGGACCTACTGTATGCCGCAGGGAACTCTACTCAACACTCTGGAATGACCTATTTTTCACTCTCCCCTTTCACTTTCATCAAGAGGCTCTTTAGTTCTTCTTCGCTTTCTGCCGTAAGGGTGGTATCTTCCACTTACAAGATAAATAAGTACTAGGGATAGCTATAGTTAACACTGCTGTGTGATGTATAGGAAAGTTGTTGAGAGTAAATTTTAAAAGTTGTCACAAGGAAAAATATTTTTTCTGTTTTTTCTTTTTATCTATATGAGATAATGGATTCTAGCTAAACATTACCATAATATGTGTAATATATTGTACCACAATATATGTACCATTTGCTGTATAGCCTAAACTTATTCAGTGATGTATGTCAATTATATCTCAATAAAGCTGGAAATAAAATAAAAAGGGAGAGCCCCCTGAGCAGGATACTTTCCTAAGACAGATCTTGTGTGTGTGTGTGTGTGTGTGTTCGTGCACACTCAGTCGTGTCTGACTCTGCAGTCCTATGGACTGTAGCCTGCCAGGCTCCTCTGTCCATGGGATTCTCCAGGCAAGGTTACAGGATTGGGTTGCCTTGCCCTCCTCCAGAGGATCTTCCTGACCCAGGGATTCAACCCATGACTCCTGCGTCTCCTGTATTGGCAGGTGGATTCTTTACCACAGATCTCCTAAGATGGAGTTAAGGAATCTCTGGATACAATCGTATAGTAACAACCAATGGTCCATGTTAAAAGGCACAATTCCCTTTTTATTCTGTGAAAAGGAAAATGGAGGAAAGGCACATAAATACTTTAGCTATACAGAGGAGAAGAAACAAGGACTTAGAAATTGCACAGAACCTGGTTTCAAGTTCATTCCATCACTTCCTGTTTGAACTTGGACAAGTTGTTTAATCTCTTTGTACCTTGATTTTTCTTATGAAAATCCAGATAATAATGTCTGAGAGCTGTTGCAAGGATTAATTGACATTCAGTTTAGTATGATAAATAACATTTGCAAATCATTTAATAAATATATATCATTTTATGAGTGATATCTTTGTGATATATGGACCACAGAAAAGCTATAGATTCCTGCTATATTTGTCTAAAGAGAAACTACAGAGAACTAAAATACTGACTGCATTTTTCATTTTCTCCTTTACATTTATATTGCAAAGAGACAATTATAAAGCCGGTCTAGCATAACCATAATCTTCTAATATTTGTCAGGTTCCAGTTCTTGTAAGTATTATAAAATTAAGTTCCCCACAGGTAAGAACTGAATTCATCATCTTGCCTGACACATACCGTTCCTTTTTTTGACTTCCTGATTTCTTTGAAGAGCATCACCTCCTCCCATGCTTGAAACACGAGTCATTTTTGAAAACCACATCTGCCTCCCCACCACCTACTGAACTTACTTCCTCATTCTTCTCAAAATCCATCTCCACTCATCTCCATTTCTAGGGCCACCACCCTAGCTCAGGCCTCCAACCTGTTTTTCTTGTCTCAAGTCTCTTTTCTCCACTAAATTCTTTTCATCTATAGCTGCCAAAACAATCTTAAGCAAATAACGACTGAGCCTGTTTCACCCCATTACCTCTGCCTCTGTTGAAACATCCCTGGTAGCCCCCCATTGCTTACCAAATGAACTCCAGGCATTCAATACCTTCACAAGATGACCACATACTAACTTTCTGGCCTTGTCTTAATAACTCTACTTTCTGCATCCTCCTCCTTGCCTTTCCCCAAACAAGGAGGAGGGTTTTTTTTTTTCACCTCCATAAATCTATTTATTATTTCTTATACATACTTTGAGAAACCTAAACTTTCATTTCTTCAAATCCTCTCTCCCTTTAAAGACAAAAGCAAATGAAATAGTAGGTTTGCAGAAAATTCATTTTAAAGTGAATGAACTTACTTGAATCATTGATTAAATAAGTTAATCAATAAATGTATAAGTGAAATAAATGAATGAATAAAATTCTACCCTGAAGGGGCTAGGTTGATTCCTGCAACAAGATCAAAATAATTGAAATGGAAATCATTAGAAGATTAATGTGGGATTTGATTAGGTAGACAAAAATGGAGGCAAGAAATCTTTACTTTGGCAAGAAGAACGGAGGGTTAGAAATGGGGAACTGAGCTGGAACCAAGAACAGAATATGATGGGTCATGCTTATTAGCAAGCAGAAAAGGTCAATGAGAGAACAGTTAGGCCAGGATTGTTTATAACGGCACAGATTGACTCAGAGGGGCAAAATTTGCAAAAAATGAATTGCTACCACTTAGGATTTAGATTTGTTTTTGACTGGTGGCTCTCAAAATGTGGCCTGCAGACCCCATGGAGTCCCTAGGAGACTATCTGCAATGTCAAAACTATTTTCACAATAGTACTAAGACATTATTTGCCCCCCTTATTATGTTGATATTTGTACCATGATAAAAGGCAGCGCTGGGTAAAATGGTTAGTGCCTTAACAGAAATCAAAGCAGTGATACCAAGCTGCATTCTGCTGTATACAGTCATCAGCCTGTCTGTATTCCCACAGATTCAATCAACCATGGACTGAAATTTTAAGTTTTTTCTTTTAAAAAGTTCCAAAAAGCAAAACTTGAATTTGCTGCTCCAACAACCACATAGTTTTTACATTGTATTAGATGCTATAAGTCATCCAGAGATGATTTAAAATATACAGGAGGATTATCCTTAGGTTATATGCAAATACTATGCCATTTAATATAAGAGACTCGAGCACCCTCAAAGTTTAGCAGCTTCAGGGAGTCCTGGAACCACCCCCACAGATACCAAGGAATGATTGTACTCACAGGAAAAAAAGAGAATTTAAAAATATGCTTGATAAAATAGTAAAAGTTATTAACTTTGTTAAATCTGAATCCCTGATTACATGTCTTTCAAAAGTTATGTGAGGCAGAATGCATAAAGCATTTCTGCTGCATACCAAAGAACAATGGTTGTCTCAAGGAAAAGGATTTATGTAATCAAGTTGTGAGCTGAACAAGCCACTTTTTATATGGAACATCATTTTTACTTAAAAGAATGAGACAGACAAACTATAGTATTTAGACTTGGGTATTTGGCAGACATTGTCTCAAAATTTAACGAAATAAGTCTATAACTTCAATGAAAACAACTTTCAGCATTTTTTGTTATGAATAAAATTTGAGCTTTTAAGAAAAATTCAGAGTTTTGGAAAACTTATATCCATCCCTGTGAGTCTCACAATTTCTTAATTCTTAAAGACTGTCCTGATGAGTGGTTATATCATTAATGAATGTGAATTTTCAATATTTCAAAATGAAATGTGTCAACATTTGGAAGATATGCATAACTCAATGAACCACTATTTTCCAAATGACCAATGCATGACATTACAAAATAATGTAGGACTGAAAGATCCATTCAAAGTTCAAGACACACCATAACACACAAATATATTTTAATGTTACAATATACAAATGTTCATTCATACAATTTCAGATTCTACATTGCTGAAACCACTAGGAAAGTATCACTATTAAGGTTTTGGTGGTGTGAAAGCAAAGAATTATATTCACAATTAGCTTTTTAAAAAGCTATTCAAATGCCTCTTCCTTTTCTGATTACATATGTGTGCGAGGCTCATTTATTGCAACCAAAACAATATTATCAGAACATACAGAATACAGAAGGTTGAAGGTTGAAGGTGAAGTCGCTCAGTCGTGTCCGACTCTTTGCGACCCCGTGGACTGTAGCCTACTAGGCTTCTCCGTCCACGGGATTCTCCAGGCAAGAATACTGGAGTGGGTTACCATTTCCTTCTCCAGGGGATCTTCCCGACCCAGGGATCAAACCCAGGTCTCCCGCATCGGAGGCAGACGCTTTAACCTCTGAGCCACCAGGGAAGCCCACAGAATACAGAAGTAGATATATAAGAATTGAACTGTCTTCTACTAAGCCAGACATTAAAGAGATTTACAAGCATGTAAAACTTGCATGCTTTTGAACTGTGGTGTTGGAAACGACTCTTGAGAGTCCCTTGGACTGCAAGGAGATCCAACTGGTCCATTCTGAAGGAGATCAGCCCTGGGATTTCTCTGGAAGGAATGATGCTAAAGCTGAAACTCCAGTACTCTGGCCACCTCATGTGAAGAGTTGACTCATTGGAAAAGACTCTGATGCTGGGAGGGATTGGGGGCAGGAGGAGAAGGGGACGACCGAGGATGAGATGGCTGGATGGCATCACCGACTCGATGGACGTGAGTCTGAGTGAACTCTGAGAGATGGTAATGAACAGGGAGGCCTGGCGTGCTGCGATTCATGGGGTCGCAAAGAGTCGGACACGACTGAGCAACTGAACTGAACTGAACTGAAAACTTGTACTTCTTTTCTCACTAAACTATTTTGGAAAATACAGTTAATTTTCATGAAATATATGTTATTTATCTTAACACATAACAGGCTTATTGTTAATTTTTAAAGGAATCAATAACCTTTTAAAAATCACTAGTTTTAATTTCTAATATGGCAAATATCCACAGATATCATCCATATAAACAAAAGTTCTTTGGAATTCTCCATACTTTTTAAAAGTGTAAATGGGCATTGAGACTAAACACATAAGAACTGCAGTCCTCAACAGCCCCACGCAGGCCAACCTTCCCTGGTCTACTGGGAAGCAGAATGAAAATTTCTCCTCTATGAAAGTGGCTGTATTTCCTCGATCCAGAAATTGTTCAAATCTATCTTGAGTTGAAGTAGCAGAAAATTTGAGAGTCAGATAAAGTTAGGATTAATTGCATCCTCTGGTTTATCGATGTCTGATCTAAACTTTAGCTTTATGTGCTTAGAAGTCTGATGCCCCCATCCCAAGATAACCTCTAGAAGACAGACTAGAGCACAGGCTTAATGGCACTAGGATCCTCAGTCTAGTTGTGGTATGTGGATTTGAGTGCTGAGGTCCTAGGTTTGTTTTTCTTAACAATATCCTTTCCAGTTAACAAAACTATGACTATGTTCATTATAGTTAGGTGATCGGGTGATCTAAACTCATAATCTATATCATTCACTAGAATAGGACTGGAGAGTGTAGGATGCAAGGAACTGGTGTGCTTGTTTTGATTTAGAAAAGCAGAAACTGGTAAAATATGGGATAGATATAGAAAATGGAGAGGAATTGTAGTTTTATGATCTTGGTGGTAGGGAAGGGGCCCAGGAAGAGATCAAATAATGTTCAGAAGATTTTAGAAATGAGAGCTCATAAATAGCTCCAAATTTAGCCTCCTGACTGTAAGAGTATCCCTCACATAAGCTGGATTAGATCTTGGGGACTGCTTCAACTTGATGAATGAAAATCTGTGCATTGATTCAATGGTTTTTAGTTCCCTAAACTAGTTGTGCATGACTAAAGTATAGTGAGAGAGTTGAAGGACAAGGAAAATGGAAAATATAAATGGAAGAGAGGGTTTGACATGAAAAAATAGAAGGCTAAATTATCGTTATAGGGGAATTCTGTAACGAAAAAGAAAAATGGTCTGATTATTTGTCTTGAGGGTAGACAATGGTCCTCTCAATCAGACAAGTTAACAAAAGAAAAGCAAATGACCTAAGAGGTAAAAAGATAATGACAAAACAGGATAGAAATGAAAAGGAGAGACTAACCTTTTATAAGAAACCAAATTAGGGCTGAATTGTAGCAAATTTCTAGGTGTTTAGATTCTTTGGTGGTCATTAGCCTATTTGCTCTCAGGTCCATCATTCCCAGCCCTTCCCCAGCTCTACTCTGAATCACAGGACATGACCAGGTTAAATGGTATTTCCCAGTATTCCTTTGGCAGTTAGTTTCTGATTAGGTTCAGCCAATAGAAATCGCTGATGGAAGACCGTGGGGGGAGAAGGAGGAGAACAGCATTCTATCACTAAGAAAAAGATGCCGTGAGCCATCATACGCGATACTTGGGGTGGCTTGGAAGACTGCCAGTTTTGAATGGACTCAGAAAAAGTGATAGTACCTGAGTACAGTTCCTCTTCTTCTGTACACTTTAGTATGAAACTAAAGAAATCAGTTATCTGCTTCTAACAAGCCAACATTCAATGCTGGGACAGGTGTATTAATAATACTACTGATAGACACTCTAGTTTATAAAGGGGAAAAAAATGAAAGGCTAAAAAGAGTCCCTGGTCCATTGCAATTTTGAAATACAGCTAGGTGAATGTTGGGAGTTTCCTTGATTAGGTTCTTTGGCTTGAAAATAGTCCTTCATGGTTCTTGGCGGAACCCCCTGGATTCTTGGTTCAGCCCTTGAAGTCATTCTTTCTTCTTCTTGGATGGGAGTGTGTGTTCACGGATGAGGATGAGCAGATTCATCAGTGTATGTCTTGCCAGTAAAATTCAGAGGATCTGACAGCATCCTTTTGTTTTTTACCTCCTTGTCCTTCTCATTCCAAGTTGGGGTGGAATTCACTCTTTGAGACAGAAACCGCACAATGCATAGACTGCTTCAGAATAACGCAATCTCTACCTGTGGCTACTGCTGAGAGCCTAACGCCGAGGAATTGCACCTTGAACTTAGAGGCTCTTCGAGTGAGAGGATCTGTGTGCATGCTAAGCTGCTTCAGTCATGTTCAACGCTTTGTGGCCCTGTGGACTGTAGCCTGCCTGGCTCCTCTGTCCACGGAATTCTCCAGGCAAGAATACTGGAGTGGGTTGCCATTACCTGCTCCAGGGGATCTTCCCGACGCAGGGATCGAACCCACATCTCTTGTGTCTCCTGCATTAGCAGGTGGGTTCTTTACCAGTAACGCCATCTGGGAAGAGAGGATCTGAGATACTCTTTATCTCTTAAAATGATCTTTGGTGTGACTGAAAACCAGTGACTTTTTGATCTCTTTGAAGTTTTAACAAAAGGTTGCAGAGTTACTTCCTGGGTATCTTTCTCTAGAGCAGGATTTCCTGACAGTGTTCAGAAGCCACTTCCTAGGATTCATTTTTTTTTAACCACCTGGGGTAGATGAAGATTTTCAAAATCATCAAGTCCTGATCCTTTTTTATTTAACAATATTTCTGCTACATTCTCTCTTTCTCTCTGACATTTTGCATTTTGCTATATGTACCAGAAACAAACAGTGTCACCTCTAGTACTTTGCTTTGAAATCACCTTAACTATATTATAACAAAATTCACCACTTACAAGTTTTGCTTTCAACATAGCTACAGGAGGCAATCTCACTAAGGGTTCTGTCACCACATTGCAAGCATTCGCCTTCATCTAGTTTCCAATATCGGGCTCCTCACTTGTCTCTGAGATCTTCATAGTACCCTCAGTGTCCGTATTTCTCCTGATAGTCACAGTGACCCCAGTCATGGTGATTAAATTTCTCTATCATGCTCTTCAACATCCTTCCAGTTTCCACCCATCACTTAGTTGCAAAACCACAGACACATTTTTAGGTATTTGTTACAACAGCATCCCACTACTAGGTACTAAAATCTGTATTAGCCTTCTATTTCTATATAATGAACCCCATAAACTTACCAGTTTAAAACAACACATATTATCTCTTGTTTCTGTGGGTCAAGAGTTCAGGCACAGTTTACTTGGAGTCTCCACTTTGGGGTCTCACATTGAACATTTGATTAGCTTGTGTTTCCATGTGGAAGCTCAGGTAAAGAAGAACCAGCTTCCACACTCTAGGTTGTTGGGAGAATTCATTTCCTTGCTGTTGTTGGACTGGGCGTTTCAGAGGTTTTGCTGGCTGTCAACCGGAGGCTGTCCACCACTTACAGAGGCCACCTGAGTTCCTTGCCATGCGGTTCTCTCTATAGGCAGTTCAAAACACAGCAACTTGTGTCTTCAAAGTGGCAGCAATGTGAGAAAAAGCAATTCTGCCCATGAGATAAATTCTTTCCTAATGTAACACAATGATGGGAGTGATGTATCCCATCACATCTGCCACGTAATGTAATTATGGGAGTAACGCCCTGTAACCAAGCAGGGAGATCAAACCAGTCAACCTTAAAGGAAATCAAACCCGAATACTCTTTGGAAGAACGGCACTGAAGCTGAAGCTCCAGTACTTTGGCCACTTGATGCAAAGAGCTGACTCATTGGAAAAGCCCTGATGCTGGGAAAGATTGAAGGCAGAAGGAGAAGAGGGTGAAAGGGGATGAGATGGCTGGGTGACATCACCAATTCAGTGGACATGAACTTGGGCAAACTCTGGAAGATGCTGAGGGACAGGGAAGCCTGGTTTGCTGCAGTCCATGGGGTCACAAATGAATCGATTATGACTTGGTGACTGAACAATGACAACAACTGGCTGGAAGCAATTCACAGGCTCCACCTACATACAGGGATAGGAGCTTAAAGAAGGGCACTAATACCAGAAGGCAGGGATCAATAGACCTTAGGGTCTATCCGCCACACTGGACAACGTGGGGTGGAAACTAGTAGATAAATGCTGCCCTCCCCTTCACTCAGGCAGACAGTTCTAGATGAATTCTAGATACTATTTGCAGATCTAGAAAACTGAACCCTGATTGCCTGCAGAAATGTCTAGGTTGGTCATCTAGCATTGAATTGGCTTTCCCTCCTTCCATGATTTAGTTTTCCAGTTTTTCCACTCTTATTCATTGGGATCTCTGTCCAAAATCAACTACCTTCACATAAGTTACAGTCATAGGCTCTAATTCCTGGAAGGAAGTCAGGTTAAGGAAGAAGGAATGAATAAACCTATATAGGTAGTACATTGCAAAATAGGAGGGACAGTAAGCAGGAAACATGTCCCTCCACCCCATATAATTTCTCCAGACTATCTTTAATAAAGCAATGCTAAGACTTCATGACACTGTTTCATGAAATTGGCTTAAAGCTCAACATTCAGAAAATTAATATCATGGCATCTGGTCCCATCACTTCATGGGAAATAGATGGGGAAACAGTGGTAACAGTGTCAGACTTTATTTTTGGGGGCTCCAAAATCACTGCAGATGGTGACTGCAGCCATGAAATTAAAAAGACACTTACTCCTTGGAAGGAAAGTTATGACCAACCTAGACAGCATATTGAAAAGCAGAGATATTACTTTGCCAACAAAGATCCATCTAGTCAAGGCTATGGTTTTTCCAGTGGTCATGTATGGATGTGAGCGTTGGACTGGGAAGAAAGCTGAGTGTTGAAGAATTGATGCTTTTGAAGTGTGGTTTTGGAGAAGATTCTTGAGAGTCCCTTGGACTGCAAGGAGATCCAACCAGTCGATCCTAAAGGAGATCAGTCCTGGGTGTTCATTAGAAGGACTGATGCTGAAGCTGGAACTCCAATACTTTGGCCACCTGATGCGAAGAGTTGACTCATTGGAAAAGACTCTGATGCTGGGAGGGATTGGGGGCAGGAGGAGAAGGGGACGACCGAGGATGAGATGGCTGGATGGCATCACGGACTCGATGGACATGACTCTGAGTGAACTCCGGGAGTTCGTGATGGACAGGGAGGCCTGGCGTGCTGCGATTCATGCGGTCGAAAAGAGTTGGACATGACTGAGCGACTGAACTGAACTGAAGACTTCATGAAAGAAAGCATGGGATGGGCTTTCCTGGTGGCTCAGTGGTAAAGAATCCACCTGCCAATGCAGGAGACACGGGTTCAATCCCTGGTCCAAAAAGATCCCACACACCTCAGAGCAGCTAAGTCCATGCACCACTGACTATCTAGAGCCCTGCTCTAGAGCCTGGGAGCCACAACTGCGGAGCCCACATGCCACCCGAGAGCCTGTCAGGCTCCCCAGCCAGAGGAGCCCCTGCAATGACAAGCCTGCACACCGCAACTAGCGGGGAGCCCCACTCAGCAATGCAGATCCAGCACAGCCAAAAGTAAATACATTTTTTAAATGAAAAAAAAAAAAAGGCACAGAAGAGTTTTGTAAGATACTCCCTCCTTCATAAAGCCAGAACTTACCCTGGGCTGGGCTAGCAAGTGGAACTTAATTAGTTTCTGTTGTAGAGAGAGCGAGCTTTATCAAGTAAGCCTGGTAAAGTCTAATGGCTCAAGAATGACAGAAGTATTTAAAAATAGAGAAGAAAACTATTAAAGAACATTTGTCACCCAATAATGACTCGTTTTCTTCAGTTACCTCTCTTTTTTCGGCACCTGTCATCTGACATGACGACCGTTCACTCTACTTTGGCCAAGTCACTTGTGTTTGGGGATGCTATGGATAGAAGAATGGCAACAGAAGGACACATGACACTGGGGGAAAGAGTGATGAGCGAGAAAAGCCAGTGGGGTGCTCATCCAAAGGACCTGAGTCAGACTCATACGGACACCACGTGTAGCTCAGTGAATTATTGTAATCTTCACGTAAAACGTCTAAAATTGTTGCCTTAAGATTGCACAGTCTGCATGGTCAGAGTTCTCATTTCCTTTTCCTAAAATGTGAGTTAGGACTCTGAAATGTCTAAAGTTAGGCGACCGTCTTTAGTTGGTTGAGTATATTGTATGAACAAGCCGGGTACTGAGCTAATTGCTGTGTCTTTTTGAGGACAGATGGTATTATTATCCCTTCCTCTAAGTGTGGGGAAACTGTGAGCGTCAGGATATTGAGTAATTTGCCAAGGTCGTAACAGCTAGTGAATGACAGAGCTGAGACCCAAGCTCATGTCTGGTTGCTCTGAAGTTAAGGGCCCTAATCCCCACATCACACTGCTCTCTTAGGGTTCAAACAGCAAGTTTCAAGTTTAAAAGAATTTAAGTGTTTACACATTTCCCTTCAGTCACTTAAAACTATTGAACCTAACATTTCTGTTTTTCTCTGAAACAATGCAGTCTAATCTATAGTGACGAAAAACACATCAGTCCTTGAGGGCAGGAGAAGGATGGGAGGGGCAGGAGGAAGGAGGAAGGAAACACAAAGAGGCATGAAAACACATTGGGGAGCGACAGATATGCTCTCTATCGTGATCAAGATGATGCTGCCACGGCTGTATACACAGGTCAAAACGTACCAATTATACTTGAAATATGTACAGTTTATGACAGGTCAGTTATACTTCAAATTGCAGATGAAGAAGTAAGAATCGAGAAATTAAAGTGTCTTGTCTAAGATTAGCCAGAGAGATAGTAGCAGAGAGAGAATAAAAACACAGCTTCTAAGATTCTGGAACAAGTGCTTTTTAATCCCTCTCAATTTGATGTTATTCCCATTTGGTTCCAAAAAGGATTTAAAGAGACATAAAATATGACATGAAAGAAAGAAGATCATGCTTAAGAGAACTATGGGTCAACTTATCTCCATTGAGCACTGGAAATCTATGGTGAATTCATTAGATGAAGAGTTCAATGCATCTTTGTAGAAGTTTATCATCATATGCAATTTACTGAGAAACACATTTTTTAGGAAATTTAAAATCTGTGTGACCAGCAGGGGGCAACTAAATACTTCAGAAACAATATCTTGTACAGGAGAATGAATTATAATTGGAGACTGTTAGCATCTCAGCAGTGTAGAACTGAATTTCTTCTAAAATGATAATTAACACCTAGCCACACATTCTCACAACACTGAATTTGTGAAGATAATTGGAACATTCCCCTAAGAAGACAGACTATAAAACTACATTCTAAGGCCTATATGTGGCAGATTGTTTTGGCTGTTTTCAGTCTGGTAAGATTTTTGCAAAAATCTATGTATTTTATAATAATGTTTTTTTTTTTTTTAAATTTGTGTTACAGAAAATATAGGGAATTCTCTGGTTGTCTAATGGTTAGGAGTTGACATTTTCACTACCAGGGTCCAGGTTCAATCCCTAGTCAGGGAACTAAGATCCCAAAAGCCATGCAGCAGGGCCAAAAAAGAAAAAGAAAATGCAATATATAAAGAAAGAAAATATAATAAACATTGACTTATTTCTGTACGTTATTCTAGGATTCTGCTTTTTTATCTGAAATCAAAATAGAGCTTGCATAGGATCTATCTATCTATATATATATATATATAAAGAGAGAGAGAGATTTATTTTAAGGAATTGGTTCAAGCAATTGTGAAGACTCAAGAGAGGAATTGCAGTTCAAGTCCAAAAGTAGTCTGCTGGCAGTATTCCTTGTCACTTGGAGGAGGTTGGTTTTTATTCTATTAAGGCTCTCAAATGAGGCCCACACACATTATGGAGGGAAATCTGCTTTCCTTAAAGTCCACCAGTTTAAATGTGAATCTCATTGAGAAACATCTTCACAGAAACATCCAGAGTTAAGTTTGACAAAATATCTGGGCACTGTGGCCCAGTCAAGCTGACATATAAAATTAACCATCACAGTTGTTCTATTTGTTTATACCTATAGGAATAGATTTATATGGTCAAATAATCTAAACCTTCTCCATATGGAACTGCAATGCCTGACACAAAGATAGCATTCAGTAAATGTATGCTGATTTGAACTGAACTGAATTTAAGTGAATTGAATTAAATATCTTCCAGTGATAGCTAGGTTCTGCCAGGCTTCCAGTGTGATATTGAGAGGTTATATAGGATAGAGTTTAGGCACAAGCTCTGGAATCAGAGTATCCTCTGACTATTAATACCATCAATGCTATTAAAACTATTAATAATAGCTATTAATGGGCTTTTCTTGTAGCTCAGTTGGTAAAGAATCTGCCTGCAATGCAGGAGACCAGGGTTCGATTCCTGGGTCGGGAAGATCCCTTGGAGAAGGAAATGGAAACCCACTCCAGTATTCTTGCCTGGAGAATCCCACAGAGGGGTTGCAAGACTACAACCCCAGGCTACAGGCCATAGGGTTGCAAGAGTCGGACACGACTTAGTGGCTAAACCACCACCACAGTTTATGGTATTCATTGCTGGTGTTAATTAGTATTCCTTTCTCTTTCCTCTGGGTACTCAGTGGATTGACTGTGTATCCTGCAATTGGATGGGGCCATGTGACTCAGTCTGGCCAATGAAATATTGTGGAACTGATACATGTCTATTTTAGACTGAGGGCATGAAAGGCCCGTATGAAATTCCCAGTCTTTCTTCCCCTACTGGGGCAATCACAGAAGGAGACTTATGTTAAGATGGTGATCCCACAAGGTGGAAAGAGTCTGGATTACTATGTCACCATGTGGAGAACAGTTGTCTGCAGCCAAAGCCAATTTTTTGGAACAAGAAATAAATCTGTGTTGTTAAACCACTGACTTGTTTTTCAACTAAAGTGTAACCTAGACTATTCTGTTCTGTCTCACAGATTTGTTTTGATGATTCAATTGGATATTTTATGGGAATTTCTTGACTGATAATTAGCACCCAAATGTTATGATTATTATATTGAATGAATCACATTGTCTTTAAATAAAAAACATTGCTTGGCTGTTGATCATTATAAAAATTCAAAACTCACAACAGTCAGAGTACCAGGGAACTTTTGTTTAAAGTATTCTAACTCTTTAAACTTCCACTTAGAACATTGCCTAATACACAGTAGGAATTCACGAATAAAGAACAAATTCCTATTTTACTGATCCTCTGATAATTGCTATCATTCTTTCCTGGGATCCTTTATTCCCTTATTGTCAGGCTGGTAAGATTTTATTTTCCAAAACCAAAGTTCTTATTAAACAGCCATTTCTGGATAGAATCGTCCTGTCAGTAATGGGGATTAGGCAGTGATAGGTGCTTACATGTCTTAACTTTCTTCTGAATTCAGAACCAATTGATAGGGAGCCAGAGAGAGGGAAACAAACAAAAAAAGAATACACCTTCTTACTGATAAAGCTGCTTGGACAATATGAGTTCAGTGTACAGTCACGACCAAGATTTTCAATACTCCTCCTCAAGTCCAAATGGGAGATGACATACCAATGGAAATTTTCAGTTTGCAGGACAGATTAACTTAGGCCGAGTCACCACATCACACTCAGTGTGGTCAACAGTGGAAAGAAGAAAGTTTAGGCCTCAGAAAGTGTTAATCACTCAGTCGTGTCTGACTCTTTGAGATCCCATGTAGCCTACCAGGCTCCTCTGTCCATGAAATTCTCCAGGCAAGAATACTGCAGTGGGATACCAATTCCTTCTCAGGGGTCCTCCTGACCCAGGGATCAAAGCCAGATCTCTGGCATTGCAGGCAGATTCTTTACCATCTGAGACACCAGACCTCCATCTAGAAGGTAAGCATGGGCTTGATTCACACGAGTTTGAGAATGTTGTGGATAGGTAGATTTGAAAAATATGGCAAGAATGCAATGGATTTTATTTTCATCTCCCAAAATCACTAATTAAATAAAATGCTCTTTCAACTTACATACAGAAGGTGGCAGAAATAAAAATAGAAGTTACTCTTCACTAAAGTTCTAAAAGAACCATGTTACTATTTTAAGAGCCAGGTAAGGGAGCATCTAAACAAATGAAACAAACACTAACAAATCTAAAGGAAGAAATAGAAAAACAAGAGACAAAGAAGTTGTTAATTAGTGATGACTGCTAAGGTGAAAAGTCTGTGCTGGCCTGGTGCTAATGGCCTTCTGAGCCACAGGTATGAGGCACAGACCAAGGAAATCTGCAGGCAAGGAGAGGCTCTGAAGAAATAGCCAGCTGTGCCGGTGCCCTGGCAACCTCCCAAGCTAGAAAGCACAGACTTGTGTTGATGATTGTTCAGAAGCTGTATGTGGACTCAGTAGGAAATAGTGATTTTTTTTTTTAATAAGCTTTTGTCATTATAAATGTAGTACCTGCAAAGTAGAATGTTGTATCTATTGGGCTGTCTAAAAAGTTCCTTCATTTTTATTAAAAATAATGTAAATTAAAATTTTTAATTTAAAAATAAAAGACACATTCGTCACTTTTACCAAGAACTTTATTGAACAACATATTCACGGTTTTGTTTCACTGTGCTGTGCTGTGCCTAGTCGCTCAGTCACATCCGACCCTTTGGGACCCCATGGATTGTAGCCCGCCAGGTTCCTCTGCAAGGAGATCCAGCCAGTCCATTCTGAAGGAGATCAACCCTGGGATTTCTTTGGAAGGAATGATGCTAAAGCTGAAACTCCAGTACTTTGGCCACCTCATGCAAAGAGTTGACTCCTTGGAAAAGACTTTGATGCTGGGAGGGATTGGGGGCAGGAGAAGAAGGTGATGAATAGGATGAGATGGCTGGATGGCATCACTGACTCAATGGAAGTGAGTCTGAGTGAACTCTGGGAGTTGGTGATGGACAGGGAGGCCTGGTGTGCTGCGATTCATGGGGTCACAAAGAGTCGGACACGACTGAACGACTGAACTGAACTGAAGTCTCCTCTGTCCATGGGATTCTCCAGGCAAGAATACTGGAGTGGGTTGCTATCCCCTCCTCTAGGGGATCTTCCCAACCCAGGGATCAAACCCAGGTCTCCTGCATTACAGACAGATTCTTTACCATCTGAGCCACCAGGGAAGCCCAAGAATACTGCAGTGGGTATCCTTTCTCCAGGAGATCTTCCTGACCCAGGGATTGAGCTGGGGTCTTCTGCATTGCAGGTGGATTCTTTACCAGCTGAGCTAACAGGGCAACCCTTTGTCCCACTGCCTTCTGCCATTTTTCAGGCAACTTCAACTTTCACCTTCCCAAATCTTTTTATCTTTTCAAGCAAAGAACTGTTCCAGGTGCCTTTGACAATCTTCCAGAGAATTGAAATTTTTTCCACGAAGAGAATTTTATAAAGAAATAAATGGACATCTGAAGGTGCAATGTCTGGTGCACACAGCCAATGGATCAGAACTTTCCAGTCAAACTATAACGGTTTTTGCCTGGTCATCAAAGAAACATGTTGTCTTGAGCTATCCTGAAGAAAACTCATGCATTTCCTTCTGACTAATTCCAGACGCTTCCTGCTAAGTGCTGCTTTCTGTGGGTCTAATTGGGAGCAGTACTTGTTGGAAGTAATCATTTGATTTTCCAGAAGGAGCTTATAACAGAGCTCCAACCCCACCATATATACATGATCACCTTTTCCAGATGAAGACTGGACTTCAGTGTGGTTGGTAGTGGTTCATTTTGCTTACCCCAGGATCCCTTCCATTCCACATTACTGTACAGTATTTATTCACGTTCATTGCTCATCACAATTTGTTTTTAAAACAGAACATCTTTGTTATGTTTAAGTAGAGAATAGCATGCGGGAATAGCCAAAGTTTTTTTCACTTGACATATGTGGAACCCAAACATCAAAGTGATGAACACAACCAAGCTGGTGCAAATGATTTTCAGCGCTTGATTTGGATATTTTGAGTCAGCTATCTCTCATGTGGTGTAATGCTGACTGTTCTCAATTAATGTCTTGATTTGATAACTATTAACTTCAACTGGTCTACCTGACTGTGGCGCATCATCCAGCAAGAAGACTCCAGCATGAAATTTCACTAACCACTTTAAAAAAATATTTTATTTGCTTATTTACGGCTGTGCTGGGTCCTTTCTCTAGGTGCACCAAGTAGGGGCCACTCTCTAGTTGTGGTGTGCAGGCTTCTCTCTTGTGGAACACGGGCTCTAAGGCGCGCAGTCTCCAACAGTTGTGGCTCCCGAGCTGTAGGACACAGCCTCAGTAATAGTGGCACACAGGCTCAACTGTTGCACAGCATGCGGGATCCTCCCAGATCAGGGATCGAACCCGCTTCTCCTGCATTACCAGGCAGACTCTTTACCACCAAGCCACCAGAGAAGCCCTGCAAACCACTTGTGACACGTTGAATCAGTCATAGTACTATCTGCATACCCTGAGCAAATCTTTTTTTGTGTTTTTAACTTTTCTTGAAATAATAAAGCATCAGTTCAGTTCAGTTCAGTCGCTCAGTCGTGTCTGACTCTGCGACCCCATGAATCACAGCACACCAGGCCTCCCTGTCCATCACCAACTCCTGGAGTTCACTCAAACTCATGTCCATCGAGTCGGTGATGCCATCCAGCCATCTCATCCTCTGTCGTCCCCCTTCTCCTCCTGCCCCCAATCCCTCCCAGCATCAGGGTCTTTTCCAATCAGTCAATTCGTCGCATGAGGTGGCCAAAGTATTGGAGTTCCAGCTTCAGCATCAGTCCTTCCAATGAATACCCAGGACTGATCTCCTTTAGAATGGACTGGTTGAATCTCTTTGCTGTCCAAGGGACTCTCAAGAGTCTTCTCCAACGTGACAGTTCAAAAGCATCAATTCTTCAGTGCTCAGCTTTCTTCACAGTCCAACTCTCACATTCATACATGACTACTGGAAAAACCATAGCTTTGACTAGATGGACCTTTGCTGGCAAAGTAATGTCTCTGCTTTTGAATATACTATCTAGGTTGGTCATAACTTTCCTTCCAAGGAGTAAGCGTCTTTTAATTTCACGGCTGCAATCACCATCTACAGTGATTTTGGAGCCCCAAAAATATAGTCTGACACTGTTTCCACTGTTTTCCCATGCTGAAAGTGTTGCTTTTTTTTCTTTCATCTTTGATATTAAAATGGCTACACAAAAAGTCATTGAGTTGGACGGCATCACCAATTCAATGGACATGAGTTTGAGCAAGCTCTGGGAGATGGTGAAGGACAGGGAAGCCTGGCATGCTGCAGTCCATGGGGTCACAAAGAGTTGGACACAACTGAGTGAAGAACAGTGACAACACTTTTGTGTTGTTTTGTGTTTTTTAGCCACCAATTTGGATGTTTTTTAAAAAATGCCTGCTGATATGACAGATGTCACAATACAAGCTAACAAAATTGTTTTGAATGAAGTTAAAAACGACTGAGTGCTACTAGAGCCATCTTATGGATAAAAACTAACAAAACTTCTGGCCAACCCAGTATATATAAGCAAAACAGGAAAATGAAAACAACCTTATTCCCTACCCAGATGTTTACCACTGTTAACAGTTTATTGTATATCTTTATTTATCCCTATACATTCATATATACATTATATAAATATGTAGTTTTAAGTGGTTTTATCATACTTAATGTACAGTTTTGTAACTTAACCACTTTTTAAAAATTAAAAATCTCCACCTTTCCAGATCAATACATTTTCATCTTATCTAAAACCCCAATTCAGTTTTTCTCATTAGTCCCCAAAATATCTCTACTTTGAAAATAGTAACTGAAAGCAAAGAATTTTTATTTATTTTTCCTTTCCTATAGGAACCATATTTCAGGATAACCAAAGTGTTCCAAGTAACGAAGTTTACTGAAGAATGTCAGAATAGGGCAGAAATAATTAAAAGAGAATTATTTTACAGTTATTGAAATTATTGGCTCACACTAGGGTTTTAAATGAGTGTTAAAGGATAAACTTCATGTTTGAAGAGGAAATAGATATCTCTGTAGTATTAAAGTAATGTCATACAAATTACTTCTTAGTCACAAGTTCATAAAGTAAGGGTAAGCCTGCCATATTGTTAATTCAGTTATCAGTTTGTCAATAATTGTCATCAAATATCATGAAAGATACTACATAAAAATATACTACATCATCTGCAAGTATTCCAAAATGTAAACCTTGAACCCATTGAGTCTCCACATTTAATATCTTTTAGAGAAAGAGTTCAAAAAGTCAGTTTTACAACTAAGAAAAATCATATTCTGGGTTGCTAAGCAAACGGGAAGGCAAAATTTAAAAAATAAAGAGATGCATGCATTGTGCTTAGGGATACATTTTGTTTTACTATGACTCACTGCACTTAAGAAATGAGTTTGGCAAGAGGTGACTGGCTTAGAGTGTTGACTCCATGTATGGTTAAGAGAGCTGGTGGGAAACCTTACTTGAACGGAGAACACAACTCTTAAACTGAGTCGATCGCCTGGTTGCTGAAGAGATGTCTTTCATTATTACATTACATGTGAGATCCTCATGTTTGAAATGAGGATTGTCCAGATTCTGAAATAAACCTTCTGCCATGGCCTGAAGTTATGCTTATCTATGTGTCATTTGTAATTCTTAGAACTAGGCCAGTAGATGCAAAAGTTTGGTATTAAAGGAAAGTTGGAGTATTTAGTCTCTGTGTTATTTTCCATCAATTGAGTGGAGTGAAAATACAGCTAGTAACATTGTATAGAATGTGGTATTTCCAAAAGATTGTAATGGTAAGAGTTTCTGTTTCTTGAGTTCTATGACTCCTATAACAACACTGTAAAATAGGCTTTTAAACTATCCATTTTACAGATGAGGAAAAGAGCTTTGGTGAGGTCACACAGCTTATAAATGACATGGTTAGGATTAGAATCAAGATCTGTCTGATTTTAGAATTGGAGCTCAACTCCTCTACACTATACTATTTTGGTGAGTCAAATTTATATTAATAAACTTTGTAACATTGGTTAAAGTGATTTTTGAGATTTTTGGGGACCTGGATCATGGAAAAAGCAAGAGAGTTCCAGGAAAACATCTACTTCTGCTTTATTGACTATGCCAAAGCCTTTGACTGTGTGGATCACAACAAACTGTGGAAAATTCTGAAAGAGATGGGAATACCAGACCACCTAACCTGCCTCTTGAGAAATCTGTATACAGGTCAGGAAGCAACAGTTAGAACTGGACATGGAACAACAGACTGGTTCCAAATAGGAAAAGGAGTACGTCAAGGCTGTATATTGTCACCCTGCTTATTTAACTTATATGCAGAGTACATCATGAGAAACGCTTCAATTGCACTCATCTCACATGCTAGTAAAGTAATGCTCAAAATCCTCCAAGCCAGGCTTCAGCAATACGTGAACCGTGAACTCCCTGATGTTCAAGCTGGCTTTAGAAAAGGCAGAGGAACCAGAGATCAAATTGCCAACATCCGCTGGATCATGGAAAAAGCAAGAGAGTTCCAGAAAAACATCTACTTCTGCTTTATCGACTATGCCAAAGCCTTTGACTGTGTGGATCACAATAAACTGTGGAAAATTCTGAAAGAGATGGGAATACCAGACCACCTAACCTGCCTCTTGAGAAATCTGTATGCAGGTCAGGAAGCAACAGTTAGGACTGGACATGGAACAACAGACTGGTTCCAAATAGGAAAAGGAGTGCGTCAAGGCTGTATATTGTCACCCTGCTTATTTAACTTATATGCAGAGTACATCATGAGAAACGCTGGACTGGAAGAAACACAAGCTGGAATCAAGACTGCCGGGAGAAATATCAATAACCTCAGATATGCAGATGACACCACCCTTATGGCAGAAAGTGAAGAGGAGCTAAAAGGCCTCTTGATGAAAGTGAAAGAGGAGAGTGAAAAAGTTGGCTTAAAGCTCAACATTCAGAAAATGAAGATCATGGCATCTGGTCCCATCACTTCATGGGAAATAGATGGGGAAACAGTGGAAACAGTGCCAGACTTTATTTTTTTGGGCTCCAAAATCACTGCTGATGGTGACTGCAGCCATAAAATTAGAAGACGCTTACTCCTTGAAAGAAAAATTATGTCCAACCTAGATACCATTTTCAAAAGCAGAGACATTACTTTGCCGACTAAGGTCCGTCTAGTCAAGGCTATGGTTTTTCCTGTGGTCATGTATGGATGTGAGAGTTGGACTGTGAAGAAGGCTGATCGCCGAAAAATTGATGCTTTTTTTGAAGAACTACTTAGCTTATGAAATATCCAATCTACTATGCCAAACATGAGAATTAGTGTGTTTCTATATTTAAAAACCTAGTCAGGTTATCAAGAACACTCAGAATACTCTGTATTGCTATGGAAAAAAATGTTGGAAGTATTTTTTTGGTGCTCTCAAAACTGCTCAGAGCTATATAAACTGAGCCAACTGAAGGTCATGCTTTCGGTACTAAAGGACATTAGACATGATAGGGAAAAAGTTAACAGCAGCTGGTAACTCTGCTCTAGAATACAGGATGAAATTTCTGGTCCTGCTCTCATCTGCACATGGTTAGGATTCAAGGGAGAGAGAAAGTTATAGAAACAAAATGCATAAAATCTCAGATATAAGAAAATGACACAGGAGCCTATAACAACCATCACTGCTATCTGGATCTATGACTACACCATGATTACATGCTACATACCCCTTTAAAGACCCTATGTTTCTCTAGGTATCCTCTATCACAAATAAGTTTGAGAGGTGTGCCAAATTATTTATAGCACCTGTAATCTTTCCAGGATCAATCCAACCCTAAAATACAGTGACGCTAGGAAATTTAATAAGTTATCTAATTGTGTCCATAAGATAGTCTTAAAAATCTGGAAAAAGCCAGAATACACTGGCTTTTACATGGTCTTCATCCTTCTCTGTGGAACACATGCAACATAGCTTCACCCAGTCAACAGCTTAAACAACTGAATTATAAACTACAGTCAGTAAAAGCCAAGTTTTAATCCCTGTATCTAAAATTTCTGGCAGAACTGCATACTACTTACACTACGCAATATACTCCATTATGTGAAGAAAATCAATTTATTAAACCTTTAATTTTCACTTTGGTGTTAAAAAGAGTAAATATGGAAACTAAACAGAACACTTCAAGGTAGGTCAGTTACGCAGAGGAGTTATATTTTATTTTACTGTCTCTAACTTACCAATTCAACTTATATAATTACTTTTTTTTACTCAAAAGTATAATTCCAAATGCTTTTGTTTTAATGATACTGTGAGAGACAAATGAATTATTAAAGGACATGAAAGAGAACTTAGGAACTATCTGAATTTTGAAACAGGTACTGTGCTGAAGAGATGTACAATCTAGATGCAATTCTTCATATTTACTCTTTCTATAATTATGCTAATTTAAGACTATAACTAACTGATATTAAAGTGCTAAGTCCTTAGGAAATATGACTGATTTCTGTGTCTTTTCTAATTGATATTTTGTCTGGCTCAGTTTTCTCAGGTTTACAGAATTCCTTTACAATAATTCCCAAATCTTTTCAAATGAGAAATATTATGCCTTACTTTAAAAAGCTTTATCTTGAAAATGAAATATACTTAGAAATGACATTAATAAGTAGTGCCTAGGGAGCTGACTGTGGCTCAGATCATGAACTCCTTATTGCCAAATTAAGAATTAAATTGGAGAAAGTACGGAAAACTGCTAGACCATTCAGGTATGACCTAAATCAAATCCCTTATGATTATACAGTGGAACTGAGAAATAGATTTAAGAGACTAGATCTGATACACAGAGTGCCTGATGAACTATGGACGGAAGTTCGTGACACTGTATAGGAGACAGGGATCAAGACCATCCCCATGGAAAAGAAATGCAAAAAAGCAAAATGGCTCTCTGAGGAGGCCTTACACATAGCTGTGAAAAGAAGAGAAGTGAAAAGCAAAGAAGAAAAGGAAAGATATTCCCATTAGAATACAGAGTTCCAAAGAATAGCAAGGAGAGATAAGAAAGCCTTCCTCAGCGATCAATGCAAAGAAATAGAGGAAAATAACAGAATGGGAAAGACTAGAGATCTCTTCAAGAAAATTAGAGATACCAAGGGAACACTTCATGCAAAGATGGGCACAATAAAAGACAGAAATGGTATGGACCTAACAGAAGCAGAAGATATTAAGAAGAGGTGGCAAGAATACACAGAAGAACTGTACAAAAAAGAGCTTCACGACCCAAATAATCACGATGGTGTGATCACTCACCTAGAGCCAGACATCCTGGAATGTGAAGTCAAGTGGGCCTTAGTTAAAGGACATAACAGAGGGAGAAGAGATTAAGAGGTGTCAAGAATGCAGAGAAGAAGTGTATAAAAAAGTTCTTAATGAACAGGATAACCAGGATGGTGTAGTCACTCACCTAGAGCCAGACATCCTGGAGTGTGAAGTCAAGTGAGCCTTAGGAAGCATTACTATAAACAAAGCTAGTGGAGGTGATGGAATTCTAGGTGAGCTATTTAAAATTCTAAAAGATGCTGTTAAAGGGCTGCACTCAATATGTCGGCAAATTTGGAAAATTCAGCAGTTGCCACAGGACTGGAAAAGGTCAGTTTTCATGCCAATCCCAAAGAAGGGCAGTGCCAAAGAATGTTCAAACTACCAGACAATTTTGCTCCTTTCATGTGCTAGCAAGGTAATGTTCAAAATCCTTCAAGCTAGGTTTCAGCAGTGTGTGAGCTGAGAACTTCCAGATGTACAATCTGAGTTTAGAAAAGGCAGAGCAAGCAGAGATCAAATTGCCAACGTCCATTGGATCATAGAAAATGCAAGAGTTCCAGAAAAAACTTCTGCTTCATTGACTACTCTAAACCTTCTGACTGTGTAGATCACAGCAAGCTGTGGAAAATTCTTTTTTTATATATATATAAACTTATTTATTTTAGTTGGAGGCTAATTACTTTATAATATTGTATTTAAGTGAAAGAGGAGAGTGAAAAAGTTGGCTTAAAGCTCAACATTCAGAAAACGAAGATCATGGCATCCGGTCACATCACTTCATGGGAAATAGATGGGGAAACAGTGGAAACAGTGTCAGACTCTATTATTTTGGGCTCCAAAATCACTGCAGATGGTGATTGCAGCCATGAAATTAAAAGATGCTTACTCCTTGGAAGGAAAGTAGTAACCCAACCTAGATAGCATATTCAAAAGCAGAGACATTACTTTGCCAACAAAGGTCCGTCTAGTCAAGGCTATGGTTTTTCCAGCGGTCATGTATGGATGTGAGAGTTGGACTGTGAAGAAGGCTGAGCACCGAAGAATTGATGCTTTTGAACTGTGGTGTTGGAGAAGACTCTTGAGAGTCCCTTGGACTGCAAGGAGATCCAACCAGTCCATCCTAAAGGAGATCAGTGCTGGACATTCATTGGAAGGAATGATGCTGAAGCTGAAACACCAGTACTTTGGCCACCTCATGCAGAGTTGACTCATTGGAAAAGACTCTGATGCTGGGAGGGATTGGGGGCAGGAGGAGAAGGAGACGACAGAGGATTAGATGGCTGGATGGCATCACTGACTCGATGGACATGAGTTTGGGTGAACTCTGGGAGTTGGTAATGGACAGGGAGGCCTGGCGTGCTGCAATTCATGGGGTCGCAAATATTCAACACGACTGAGTGACTGAACTGAACATAAATATAGGGTATTAAAAATACAGTTTTCATTGTACCATCCAGAAAACCATCAACTCACCAAACACAAAGCTAGATATTTGTGTGATTATGCATTTATTTTTCCATCAGTTATGCTAATTCAACTTCTTATCACCGGAAACAATTTTAAGTCTTGGTTGGCATTTCAGTTTAAGAACTCTGTGGCTTATCAAAGCCTGAAAGACCAAAACATCATCAAGATTCCAGAACTCGGTTTAGAACTTTTGAAATTAACATTTTTCTTAAGATCTTTTTATAAGTATTTAAAACAGTCTCATTCATATGCTGGCAAACTATCCCAAATGAGACAGTTCAAAACAGCGCTTCTTTAAAAACAGTCAGATTACAGTTGTCATGATTAAAGGGAATAAATCCAAAGGGATTTAGCCATCATAATATCAATAACTAGGAGTCAAAGTCACGGTACAGCCCCAAAAGATGAAAATTAAATTCTGTAACTCATTTGACTAGAGAAACATAGCAGACTTCTAAAGGCATGAACTGACTAAGTCAGGAGGATTCTGAATACTACATAATAATACAACACCAGTTTCAAATGACCAAAATGTCTAAATGATCCCATCAAAGCAAAACATATCTACTATGCTATTGATACTTGCTTACAGAAAGTCCTGAGAAACATTTAAAAACTTGACTCTGCAGTGGTAAAACTATATTTTCACTGTAAGAGATATTTATTTATATTCAAAAAATTCTCCAAGCTAGGCTTCAAAAATACATGAACTGAGAACTTCCAGATGTTCAAGCTGGATGTAGAAAAGGCAGAGGAATCAGAGATCAAATTGCCAACATCATGAAGAAAGCAAGAGTTCTAGAAAAACATCTGCTTCAGTGACTACGCTAAAGCCTTTGATTATGTGGATCACAATACACTGTGGAAAATTCTTAAGGGGATGGGAATACCAGACCACCTTACCTGCCTCCTGAGAAGCCTGTATGCAGATCAAGAAGCAACAAGACATGCAACAGAATGGTTCCAAATTGTGAAAGGAGTACATCAAGGCTGTGTATTGTCACTCTGGTTATTTAACTTATACGCAGAATACATCATGGGAAATGCCAGGCTGGCTGAAGCACAAGCTGGAATCAAGACTGCTGGAAGAAATATCAATAACCTCAGATATGCAGATGATACCACCTTTATGACAGAAAATGAAGAAAAACTAAAGAGCCTCTAGATGAAATTGAAAGAGAATGAAAACGCTGTCTTAAAACTCAACATTCAGAAAACTAAGATCATGGCATCCAGTCCCATCACTTCATGGCAAATAGATGGGGAAACAATGGAAACAGTGCAGACTTTATTTCTGGGGGCCTCTAAAATCACTGCAGATGGTGACTGCAGTCACGAAATGAAAAGACATTTGCTCCTTGGAAGAAAAGCTATGACCAACTTAGATAGCATATTCAAAAGTAGAGACATTACTTTACCAACAAAAGTCCATATAGTCAAAGCTATGGTTTTTCCAGTAGTCACGTATGGATATGAGAGTTGGATTATAAAAAGGGCTAACTGCCGAAGAATTGATGCTTTTGAACTGCAGTGTTGGAGAAGTCTCTGGAGAGTCTTTTGAACTGCAAGGAGATCCAACTAGCCAATCCTAAAAGAAATCAATCCTGAACATTCACTGGAAGGACTGATGCTGAACTCCAATACTTTCACCACCTGATGCGAAGAGCTGACTCATTAGAAAAGATCTTGATGCTGGGGAAGATTGAAGGCAGGAGGAGAAGGGGATGACAGAGGATGAGATGGTTGGATGGCATCACTGACTCGATAGACATGAGTGAGTAAGCTCCGGCAGTTGATGATGGACAGGGAAGCCTGGTGTGCTACAGTCCATGGGGTGGCAAAGGGTCAGACGACTGAGCAACTGAAGTGAACTGATATAAAATGTGTATTTTCTAGAAGGCTAAGTGGTTGAAAAGTCAGAGAATCAACTTAATGCCACATTACTGCAATTATTAAAATTTGTAAAAATTTCTCCCCAAATTACTATCAATAAGAATATGCCCAGGATATAACTGGTTAATTATATAATCAATTATATGCACTATAATTATATAGTGCATGATGAACTTTATCATAAGAACACAATCACAAATTGATAAAACAATGATATTAGCAGAGAAGTTACCAGAAGTGACTGANGTATTGTTTCTTGCTCATACTGACAAGTCAGTGGACACTAGGTTGTAAGGACAGCACTAAGCAGATTATTTACAAAAGTACCCCTTCCCTATTGGAATGCCACTTATTTGCAGATGAAGAAGAAAATTTAAATTGGAGAGATTTATAATCTATTTGTTCAGCAGTGCTACTTATCTAATTAGGTTTTTTTTTTTTTAATAAAGAGCTTAAATCAATATTCCAAAACAGCAAATGTCACAATCTCTTACCAATAATATTCAAAAGAGAAATTGTTCCCAAAGACTCTTAAAACAGAACTTCATTGTGCTAAGTGGCCAGTAAGACTTGCTATGCATACTTAAACAAAGGGAAATATTAAACAGCTTCAAATGACATATAATAAATGGAATTTAGCTAAAAAATTTCCTTGACTTTTGTTTTTGCCAAAGCATCTTTTAAGTACAAGGTTCTGTAATGGTGGAAATTATTAGCAATTCCAACTAACATATATCCCCTACATTGATATCATGTGCCTGAGCAAGGAGCCTCAAGAAAGAAAACAAAAACAAACAGGTATGGGGTCTCAAAATGGCTCTGAAGCACATAAAAGAAACTATTCAATACCTGATTCTGACTGAAGCTCACTGTTTCAAGACAACATTTCATTCAAGTCAAGAACAATACTGGATTCAAATTACAGAAATCTACAAAGATGTGTATAAGAGACAGAAATAGTACTTGAGAAATAACAAAAGAAACTAAGATAAATACTAAATATACTTTCATAGTATATATTCATTCTTATACAGATGTATTTAAATATATATATAAATATACATTTACATATATATATGTATATCTCAGAGTGAATTTTATGGTCTCTATTTTTTCCATTATATATAGCTTCGTAATCTATAAAAATAAAATCCACACTAGGACTGCCATATTCAAAATCATTAGTACTCATTAATTAAGATTGTAGTGCCAAAAAAGGGACAGTGCATTTCTAAGCCATAGGAAGTCTGGAATAAATACAAACCCTGATAAAAAGAAAGCAGCATGCCAGAGATCTCTGAAGACAGCGCCAACACTGTAAGAGGTGCTTGTACCGTGGCTCTGAACTGCTCCCTCCTGTGTGTTATCTGTGGTACTAGAACCATCTCCTTCTCTATGTACTTCCAAATGGGCTGCTTTTCTTAATTTCCTTCATTAGAAGAGATTAAGAGTAGAAGGTAACTTTAAAATTTAAAAGCACTTTCTCGACAGTACATTTAAAAATTCAGAAAACATAAACACAGGAACTCTAATATACAGTAAAATTCAGGCTGATGCATAAAAGTTATGCCAAATATTAAGTACATATTCAAGACCAGTTTCTATAAATGTTAAGTTATTGTATTGTTTCTTGCTCATACTGACAAGTCAGTGGACACTAGGTTGTAAGGACAGCACTAAGCAGATTATTTACAAAAGTACCCCTTCCCTATTGGAATGCCACTTATTTGCAGATGAAGAAGAAAATTTAAATTGGAGAGATTTATAATCTATTTGTTCAGCAGTGCTACTTATCTAATTAGGTTTTTTTTTTTTTAATAAAGAGCTTAAATCAATATTCCAAAACAGCAAATGTCACAATCTCTTACCAATAATATTCAAAAGAGAAATTGTTCCCAAAGACTCTTAAAACAGAACTTCATTGTGCTAAGTGGCCAGTAAGACTTGCTATGCATACTTAAACAAAGGGAAATATTAAACAGCTTCAAATGACATATAATAAATGGAATTTAGCTAAAAAATTTCCTTGACTTTTGTTTTTGCCAAAGCATCTTTTAAGTACAAGGTTCTGTAATGGTGGAAATTATTAGCAATTCCAACTAACATATATCCCCTACATTGATATCATGTGCCTGAGCAAGGAGCCTCAAGAAAGAAAACAAAAACAAACAGGTATGGGGTCTCAAAATGGCTCTGAAGCACATAAAAGAAACTATTCAATACCTGATTCTGACTGAAGCTCACTGTTTCAAGACAACATTTCATTCAAGTCAAGAACAATACTGGATTCAAATTACAGAAATCTACAAAAAGATCACTTTTAAACAGACAGTACCTTCTCCTTTTACCCCCTGTGCTTAGGGAAGGTTTAGGTGTTCTTGTTGAGACAATCTGGCAGTGCACAGTTCCTAGGAGCAGCATCAGCCATATTGGCTCAGTCACTTCCGTCAGAGGTATGCTATGTGGGCTAGAAGCGGAACAGAATAACACTATTGCGGCAACTACAAAAAGGGAAAGAAAATACATTTAATTATAGATCTGATAGCCATGTCCTCAAAACTTAAAAAAAAAAACTTTAAAAACTGTTCTAACATTGTTCTTTGCCAGATTATTTTTCTAAATTTAAATGAGTATAAAAGTTACTTCAGACAAGCTCTTCAAGACTTCTTTGCCCCTGGCTAATCATGCCATTCAGAAATAAACTCTTGGAACAAAGTAACAGTCAACCTCATCTCTAAAGTACACACCTTAACACTGCAATGAAAACTAGATACATATAAATCTAAAGGCATTCCTGGTAAGATCACAGACACCCTCTCCTTAAAGGAAAAGGGGGACATATAAAGAAATAATTAAAACCCCTGTAATGAACTGAATTGTGCCCTCCACCCTCATTCCGTATGTTAAAGTTTTGACGCCCAACATGATTATCTTAACAGATAGGGCGTATGAGATGTAATGAAGGTTAAATAAAATCATAAGGGTAGGACTTTAATCCAAAAGGACCAGTGCTCCTATAAGAGCTAGAGGTACCAGAAATCTCTGTCAGCTCATGCATAGAATAAAGGCCATGTGAGGATACTGCAAGAAGGGAGCCATCTACAAGACAAGAAAAGAAACCTCCAACAGACACCAACCCTAATAGCACCTTCATCTTAGACTTCCAGCTTCCATAACCATGAGAATATAAATTTCTGTTGTTTAAGCCACTCAGTCTGTAGTATTTTATTATAGCAGCCTGAGTAGACTAACAGAATATCTATGACACATAAAAAAAAGATATGTAAACTGGAGAGGTATGAAGGAATTCTAATGCCTAATTCTCAAAAGTTAATTAACTCACAGAATAAGTAGTGGACTAAGTAAATAAAAGGGGAAAGGGTTACACAGGCAAAAAGAGTTACCCCAAAAACAAACAGGTTACCAAAAAAGGCACAGAATGTTTAAGAAACAGCACAGAACCGGTTTAGTTTGGTTAAAGATGAGAAATTTAAGAGAGTGACTGAAAAACTGGCTCTTTATCTTGAAAGCAATGATAATTAAGATTTAGAACTTGAGTGGCTGGTTTAGATTTGTAATGTAAAAGGTAAATGTGTGTGTGTATGTTTAGTCACTAGGTCGTGTCTGACTCTTTTGTGACCCCATGGACTGTAGCTCCTCTGTCCATGGGATTTCCCAGGCAAGAATACTGGAGTGGATTGCCGTTTCTTTCTCCAGGGGATCTTCCTGACCTAGAGATGAAATCCATGTCCCCTGAAAGGCAGCTGGATTCTTTATCACCAAGCCACCAGGGAAGCCCAAAAGGTAAATGGACAGAAAGTAAAAGACATAAAGGGCTCTTGGCAGTGATCCAGGAGAGAAATGACATAAGCAATAAGTAGGATGAAGCTGAAAACACACAGTTGAGATATTTAAAAGGCATGTGACTGAAGTGAAAAACTGTAGCTATGTAAAACCCAGTCTGACTACACATGATTCTTTCTACTCTTCAGGACAAGAAGGTGGGATAGAGAATGAGGACATAATTCAGAGCGCTATACTCTGCTCAATATGCAAAGAGAGAGAAGCACAGGGGTTTCTAAAGGCACTCAGATTGCTGAGGGTTTGTCTTACCATGGCTTTGTCACTGGCTGTGTGACCTGAAACAGGTTAAGGCACTTTTTAAACTAAGCTTTACCAGGGAAGAGTTCAGTGGCCAACACTTATAAACACTAATAACGTTAAACTTCTATTTGGAACTGAAAAATATCTGTTTTTCATGCTTGATCTAAGCTATGCTCCCTATTTAATTTAGACAAGCCAATATGTGAATTTCAGCCACAATATACAACCTTCTAATTACACTGGAAACGTGTTTGTCCTCAAATACAATAAAGCAATAATATCATAAAAGTACAAGGCACACTAGTTACGAATGATACTGATTAATTATTACTCTAATAAGCAACTGCAATTTCTGACCACTTTAGAATAAAGTGCTCTCCTCTAGGTAAACTAGAAAACATTGGAGAATAACTTCAAGTTCACTCCCTCTTAAGTATATAAGATATACACAAGTTTAAATAACCGAAATAAGTCTTTTGTTTTGTTTTCATTTACTTAAAAGATATCTTTTAATTAGTGTTTTTTGATAGAAAGAAAGTGAAAGTCACTCAGTCATGTCAACTCTTTGCAACCCCATGGACTGTACAATCCATGGAGTTCTCCAGGCCAAAACACTGGAGTGGGTGCCTTTCCCTTCTCCAGGGGATCTTCCCAACCCAGGGATCAAACCCAAGTCTCCCACATTGCAAGCAGATTCTTTACCAGCTGAGCCGTGAGGGAAGCCCCTCAGGGTTACAATTGTGTTTAAAAAAAAAAAAAAGATATTAAAAACACTAAAAGGGTATCAACCAAATTAAAATTGTTGCCTTGTTAGAGTGATAGAAATGTGAGCAATTTCTTCTTTGAGGCTGTAAATGCTCTAGAGTGTTGTGCATTTTGCACTGTATACTGCTGCTGTGACTGTGCACTGGAATACTGCTGTGCTGGGATGCAACCTTACAGAGCTGTTAAGCACGTGGTTCTGAAGTCAGACTGCTTAGACTCGAACCTGGACCGCCACACTTGCTGAGTATGTAACTTTGGACCTGTAGGTCCTTCAGGTCCCATGTCTATAAGCTAAGCATATTAATAGTACCCATGCTTCACTGGATGGTTGTATTAAATGAACATCTCTGACAAGCTCTTAGAACAGTACATGGTACACAGAATTTTAACACAGAACGAGGACAGTCTCAGAACACAGTGGTTAAGGAGAAAAAAAGAATACTGCTGAGAAAGGAAGAATGAACCCGAAGGCTTCATAAAAAAAGACTCATGTGTCCATATATGTATGGGTACATTTAGAAGAGATTCTGTAATTTTTAAAAATCCTCTCAATTTGTATTTTTCTTTAGCAATCCACACATTCAAATTAACATAAAATTATTTTTGAAAATAACTACTTTGCTTTCTTAAATATTTTTAATCCCAAACTATTTATGTCTTATTAAATGAAGCATCACAATAAATTTTTTTCCATACTCAGTAGTAGTATATTTTAAAAATAACAAAGCCTTAGTAATCCTAACCGAAAAGAAAACATGCTGAAAGTTAAAAGCAAAATGCATTTCCTTCATTTAGTTGTACCTTGAAGAAGATAAAGGACTAGAAGCCAGAAAAAGATGACTTTTGATGTTACTTGTAACCACCACCGGAAGAAAAAGGGAAAAAATACAACTCGAACAATTCCCTTTCTAGTCAAAGAAGTCCACGGACTTTCAGGTTTTGCCTTAGCAAATGCAGACCCTAAGAAAAGTAAAGCAAAATGAAAGACAACATTTATTATTTTTTAATTTCCTTAAAGAAAAAAATTTCAACATCTGAAGAACAATACAACATATTATTTCTTTTGTACTATGGGTGTCAACTGTCCAATTGTGAGTAGGAAACATTTTTAAAAACATCACACATGCCATCATATTGACTCAGGTACTTTGAAAAGAACTATTTTTAACTGAAATAGGAGCAATATTTCTCCTAGATATTTTATAAATACAAGACAATTTTCAAATGTCAGTTTCAGTTAGGAATTAAAAATACTACTTTAATGTTTATAACAAGCTTCATAGTTTGCTAAGCAAATATGAGCTGCTTTTCTTTTACACTTATTAACTGGAATGATTTTTAGTGAGAGAAAAGACTAGTCAATGGTATTTAAAGGTCTCCACTCTCTCTTTTATAATAATACTTCTAACTTCATTTAGCCTCACATTGCTTTTATTCCTACAAACATATACATCTAACCCACTGTGAACTCTGTTCCTTCAAGGACAATTTCTAATTTCATTAAATATTTGGTTATTCAAGACTCACCTCTTACAAGATCAACATCTATGAGGTCTGGTTTCACATGGGCTGTTTTCTTTGGTTTATTCCTTAACCCCTATAACATATTAAAAGTAGTATTGATAAGAAAGTAGATCTTTAAAGTTCTTATCACAAGAAAAAAAATATGTAAGTATGTATGGGGATGATTATTTAAACTAGACTTACTGTGGGATCATTTCTCAATATAAACAAATATCGAATTACTATGTTTTACATCTGAACTGTTATAGGTCAATTTTAACTCAGCAAAATAGTATTGAAATTCAACACATGTACATTTTTAATACCCAAAATCAATGTCTACAGATTTCGATTAAGAAGAAAAACTTTAATAGACAAAAACACATATATTTGTGACAGGAACACAACAGTAGTGTAATAAATTTTATTATTTCCAAAAGGATAACTTTAGGGATGTATGTAACACATGGTGTCTGTTTATTACTAAAAGCATAATTTTAAAACAAAGACTATCACCACCAATTTAGATGTACAGCCTGAGATGGTCCAGGAGACTGAGGTGGCCCTTGTTTTGCAGAGGAAAGTGCTGAAGCTGGCTGGGAGAACAGTGGCCCTAAAGGGCCTTTAAGGGTGTGATGCTGGAGGCAATGCTAAATAAAGTAGTGGTCACAGAGCTGAGGACAGACAGGAATGCAGACTTCTTAGCAGATGCCAACATGTAGGGTGAGACCAGAGAGGACGATGCACATCTCAGGGCTGCTACTATCTTCACATGCCAACCACTAACCAGACCACAATGCCACCTTATCACCTCATAACTTAGATGCCATGCCCAGGAGGAAGAGAAAGGAGAAAGCAGAAATCATGAAATGGATTAGTTTCAACTTGGAATTACTGAACACTAAGTTTCTGCGTCAGTGTACTGAGTTAGAGTAGGAGTAGAGATCAAAATCAATGAAAAAAAAAACTATCAAAATAAATTACACTTTATAACTTAAGACTAGGATGTTAAGAATTGGAGGAGCCTAGGCTAAACTCCTTGGAATCCAAGTGCTGAGTGATGACCTAGTGTTTCAAAGATTTGTTTATTGTTCATTCAATTAACCAAGTAACTATAAAGTAAATCCTTTGTTTAGTCCTAATCTAAGTAATAATGACCCCTTAAAATAAAAATTTAATCAAGTAACATTTTTATCTGAAACAGAGAATAGGACATTTGAGCTCAAAATTAACTGAGATGTTTAAACCAAAAATGTATCCTGAAATCAAGATGCAATTAACCTCTGAACTCCTTCAAATAGTCTGTCTGTGTGAAGGTGCAAACTACCCACAGATACAAAAACAAAAGAAAGAAAGGGTCAGAGTTGAAGACACAGCCACAATCCTCTTACATGTAAGTCAATACTGATATTCATAGATTCCATACCTGCAAACTCACCTATATGGCAAAATTACTTTGTCCCTAAAATCAATATTTGCTGTGATCTTGCAGTCATTTGCAGACATACAGTGAGAATAGCAAACAATTTGAGTCACTCAATGTTCACATTCCCAGCTGGGATCAAATAAGGCATCACTCTGCTTTCTTGTTTAGCATTCTTGTTTCAGTTCCTTTTCACAATCTATTCAGCATCAAATCTTTTGCTTTCTGTTGGTAATTTTGTGTTGAAATGGTCCCTGAGATAGTGCTGACAGGTGGTCTAGTGTTCCTAAGAGCATGAAGGCTGTGACGTGGCTCACTGAGAAAACGTGTTAGATAAGCTCTGTTCAGGCATGAGATGTTTCCTGTTAGTTCAGTGTTAATGAATCAACACCATATATTAAATAAGATGTCATTTAAACAAGGTCATATATTGATTAGCTGACAAGTGTTGTGACTAGGGGCTTGCAGGAACTTAATTCTGTATCCCTCCTAAGAACAACAGTCAGTATTCACTAAATCAGCATCCACGGTGAGCTGAAAGAACATTAACTACTGCACATCACAAAAAAAAACTATCTATATGTCATTTCCCACTTTAATGTCATGATAGTGTCATTCATAGACTGTAAATCACTCCCAATATTTTGCAAATTGGAAAGGTAAACTAGTAAAACATATTTAAACAAAAAATTCACTGTTCAAACACTATTTAAATTTGGCATGAAGTTTATTATGCTATTTTACCTTTATTAGTGCCAACAAATTTGAAAACAATAATATATTTTCATTTACTTATATCTTTCATAAACTGCTTTTCTAGCACTTTGAAAATAACCTTATGCTAATGTTTATAACAAATCTGAAGCCTAATTGACTGCTGTATACCTAAACTTTTCCTCAAGACTGTTTTAAGAACTTCAAGTCCTTATAAGAGAAACAGTAAAGTATTTTGATTTATGCAATTATGTTGTTTTCTACATGCTTATTCTACTTGGCCTTTTAAATATGTGTTAATTTCCCATTTTATATTTTATTAAAACATTTTGAACTATCGTACACTGTGAAGTCATAGCATAATTTTGAGCTGCACTGTGAAGTCATAGCATTGTAAAGTCACAGCAGAGTCGACAATACCCTTCAAGGTAGCCTTATCAGTATTTAAAGGGGTTAAAAAAAAGGATATAGAAAATTATTACTGATAAATCTATCATTAGTGACTTTATTCACAAAAACAAAAGATATTAGTACCAAGGTCATTTATAACATGTGATTCTAATTAAGTAGATATTTTGAGTTCAACAACTTTAAATTGGTTTTGAATAAACTACACTTACACAAAACAGCATAGCTTTCAGTACTAAAAAAAAATATGAGCCTTCAAGAAATTTAAGTGAACAAAGAAAAAAAAGAAAACTAACTTAGTTTTAGAAAGATTTTTTAAACTACTGGTTTAAAGTAGAAATAAGTACTATGAACACAATTGCCAAGAATTCAAATAATATATTGTCTATTGAATATATATTATTGAAATATATACTAACCACAGTTTCACTTTCTAGAAATCCTATTTAGTTTTCCCCATCCCTTTAAAGGCTTGAAACAACACAGTTTGTTTTGCTGAAACTTTACACTTTAGTGGGTACTAAAACAGGGAAATTCCATATTTACTTTTAAATTTGGGTCAAGGGGAACAGAAAACTATAGTTTTCAGTTACAATTTCTAAAATGTTTAAGAAAAAAATAACTTGCAATTTACAAGAGACTTTACACTTTAGCAGTATCAGCTAGGGTCTTTATATAAAAACAATTTTCAAGAAATATATTTTCATGGTTTCCTTTAATTGTTGCTCACTGCTTTGACAGATAATAAAAGAAGTAATTATATAAAAGGACAAAGTCAATACATTTATTATGGTATTCTCTAAGCACAACAGGTACAGTGTTTTTGTTTTTTTAATCAAGTATCAACATTAATACACCACAGTTACACAACTTCTCTACCTTCCATAGAATACAAAATTATTTTACACTATAAATAGCTTGCTTCCAATATACCGTTTAATAAGAATGGAATGTGCTTTGAGGCTTGTCAATAAACTGAGCCTTTCCTTGCAAAATAACAAAAGTAAGTTTTAATTCTTCAGTTACTATTTCAAAGTATTATCTTTAAAAGGAAGACATATTTCAGAAACAAGTTATAAGTCTTAGCCTTTTCTAAGTTCATCCTGCCAACACACCAAGTACCAACTGATATAATCCTCCCTTACTTTGGCCTCTATTTAGGCATTAAAATAGATCTTTTAAAAATGAGGAGATTACATAAGTATAATAGTAATTTGTGATGAGCACTTAAAGCTAAAAAACTGCACGTAGACAGATAGATATATATTTGGGGTGGGGAGTTAATTTCAAAAACATCCAAGTGTGCCAACCGGTAACACAATCTCTTAAGGTAGTTAACATTTCCTGCCCAACAAGTTAAAGACTGTCAAAGAGCATTTTAAAGCATCTTAGTAGACCTCTCTGCTAATATTCTTGACTATTCCACCTCTTTGTGACATTCTCAGACTATTGTTTCATGATCTCTCATTTCTCTTTCCTCCTTCACTTACATCTCTCTTTTTTTAAATAAACCTATCTGTTAAATCTTGTTTCCCAATGTTCTGTTCTCAGCTTTTTTCTTTCATCATTCAATGTAAACCCACTCAGTCCTATGGCCGTACCTATATAATGTGTACCATATATAATCTACATAACACCCAGGCACACAACTTGGCGACTGAACAACAAAAAACCACCCACACATAGGTGGCTCAGCTGGCAATGCAGGAGACCCCGGTTTGATTCCTGGGCCGGGAAGATCCACTGGAGAAGGGATAGGATACCCACTCCAGTATTCTTGGGCTTCCCTGGTGGTTCAGCTGGTAAAGAATCAATCTGCAATGCAAGAAACCTGGGTTTGATCCCTGGGTTGGGAAGATCCTCTGCAGAAGGGAAAGGCTACCCACTCCAGTATTCTGGCCTGAAGAATTCCAAGGACCATTCCATGGGGTCACAAAGGGTCAGACACAACTGAGACACTTTCACTTTCATACATATACACGTGGAGTGGAGAATCTGCCAGCGATGTGAGAGATCCAGTTCGATCCCTGGGTTGGAAAGATTCTCTGAAGAAGAAAATGGCAACTCACTCCAGTATTCTGACCTGGAGAATTCTATGAACAGACGACTCTGGCAGATTGCAGTCCATGAGGTCACAAACAGTTGGACACAACTGAATGACTTAACACACAGGTATATACATATATAGACATACATACTCTATATACTGAGGACTCCCCAATCTCTCTGCCAAGTACCCTGAATATTTCTAAAGCAGAATTATGTATCTGCTTCTCTTCTAATATTTCCCACCATACTTAGTGCTGCCTTAGTGAAGTTGTTGAAATAGAAATCTAACCAGGTAACCTTTTCTGCTTAAAATTCTTTCATGTCTCTTCTGTTGTTTTCTAGAGTATGTCTAGACTCGGGTAGAGCATTTAAGCCTCTTCAAGATCTGACTTCATTTTCCTTTTTTGTTTTTCTCCACATCACTCTAATTGCCTTCCTCCGTCCAACCTATTACCCATCAAGTTCCTTGAGGATTCCTGAGTCAGTCATGCTCCTTCCATCATGTCTATTTTCATAAGCTCTTCATTCTGTCTGGAATGTTTTCCTCATTCTCCCTAATGTGTGTCAAACTCAACTCATGAGTCACTTCCTCTGTGAATCTTTCCTAACCTCACTAGTGGTGCTTCTCAAATTTGTACCCTAACAGAGAACTACACATCCCTCTCTTAACTAAATTTATCTCATTTGTAATCATGTATCTCGTCTACATAGTTATACTTAATCTTTTTTGTCCCCATGATTTAATCCTATATTTAAGACATAGCAAGTGCTCACTGCAACTTTGTTGACTGTATTAACTCTTCATGACAACAGTTCAAAGATTAAAACTGACAAATGGTAGAGTCTTGCTCTTTATTATAGATGACTAAGTTTGTCTAAACACTAGATTTTTTTTCTGACAGATTTTTAAGCAAATATAGACATGGGTTTTCAATTTAATGTAAACTTTTTGTACAAAATATAAAGCAACTAAAGTATCATTCTCTGGGCCAATATTAAGTTTAGCTCGTGCAGGAAAACACTGATTAGTATCATCTATGCAAATGAAAAATATAAATCTTATTACTGAAAAGGTGTGACTGCTGAGAAACCAAACAAATTTAGTTAAAAAATAGTTTTCATGCTAGCAAGGTAGCCTATGAGGACATCTTATCACTGTAAATGATTACATGTTCAAGAAGAAATTGTGGAACTATAGAAACATTTTAATTAATGTTTTATTTTCCTAAATTCTTTCCAAAAATGACCAACTTTTCAGCGATTCTGTTTGCGTCCAAGTCATTGTTAGTAGCACCAAAAAGCAGATCTCGATTAAGCAGAGCAGCGTTTGCACAGTATCACTCAGGCGGGAAAAATCCTGAAACACTTACCAGTTTAATAAACTGTACAGAGCAATGACAGCATCAAAAGGGAGGAAAAGTAAACTAGAAGTATAAGGTGACAAGTGAAAGGGGAAAAAAGCTGACAAAAAAATAATCATTAGAAATTAAATTTTAAAAAACAGAAAGATGCTAAAGATCCCAAAAAGAAAAATCAGAGGTAAAGACACATGAATGTACCATCATAAAAGACTTTACTTTGTTATATAAAAGTGTGGACAGAATGAGTAATATTAATTTGTACCTTAAAAGGTCTGCAGAAAGATATTAACTATGGTTAATAACCAATTTATAGAATACATAAAATAAATGTTACCTTGATTTCTCTTTGTTCAACAGATTTTTCCCATATTTGTTGATCATATGCTCCAATCTATAAAAATAAAATAAAAACAGTACTACATTAAATGATCATTGTTGGAGCCCATCCAACAAGTACAACTCTTGAATTACAAGCAACAAGTTGTTCATTCAGCACAGATTAGATCCAGCTCTGTCTCATACTTCTGTACCAGTGCTGAATGGCAGTGGTTCTCAGAGATGCTTGTAGGACCAGCAGTTTTAGCACCATCTCAAAACTTGATAGAAATGCCAACTGGCTTCACCTCAGAATTACTGCATCAGAAATATGGATTTCATACTCAACAATCTGTTTTTAAAATCCCTCTAGATGATTCTGATCCACTACTAAAGTTTATAAGCCTAGGGCAATGACCCTAGGGAATCTTTTATTTTAAACTAACATAATTGTTAAAGCCCTGGTACATTAAAGAAAAAACTCCCAAGTGACACACTCTTTATGGAGTTATTTTTAAAGAAAAAATGTCAATATTATACAGAAGTAAAAATTCAGAAGCAGGTAGACCACAATTACTCACTTAGATTAAGGTTTAAGTTGAAAAAGAAAGTCAGAAAAGCAACTGAAGACAGAGAGAAAACATCAAGAAGTAGAATTCCCTGTAGTTTGTGCCTATTACTCTTACATGCTGGAAAGTTTTCTGAATATACCTTTACTTGGGCAGGATGAACAAACCATTTTTACTGTTCCTAACCAAGTTCTTTTCTCGTGCCTCCTATTATCTCCAATTTCCACTCAATTTCCTATATTCAAGAGGACAATGAAATGGGTCAAAAGCCTATAGTTTAAGAGTTTTCATTATAAGCATTAATTGAAAATTAGACTTCTCAGAAATTAAAATTACTTCAGATAATTACAATTTAGAGACTGGAGACAGTGACCAGAGACAAGCAAAGACCCGAGTAAATTCAAGAAAGTATTTTTTGACTCACAAGATTTTCCTACCCACAAGTCCTCTTTTCTACCCATTCTTTTTAAAATCTCATTTCAAGAAACAACAAATTGATAAGCTGATAATGTTTTAAAGATAGACATAAAGGAGGTAAAAATAATATATTAAATCATTTTTTAAAGGTGTGACTTTTACAAAGACTTAAGGATGTACATGCTTTTACACATTTTCTAGCAGAGAGAAAGAAATGCCCAGACATCCAGTCTGTATCTGGGGCTGTTCTGTAAGTACCCTTCATTTCTGTTATTCTCTCTTACATGTTAATCTTATTTATTCTAATTTCTCTGTCCCTGAAATACTGTTCTTTTCCATCACTTTCCTGTGACTTCTTTATTTTAAAAACCACTTTAAGATATACTAATACCCTGCAAATTAAAATCCTTTAACATGTAGACCAAGTCACACATACTTAACCGAAACTGCCATCAGTCTCTATTAAGCATGATTATTAAGTCCTAGGTAACCAATAACCAAATGGTTAGTCCTAATGGTAGTGCTGAACTGAGATGACTACCTTCCCCTTATTCTCTTAAATTCTGGATTCAATCAATCATCTTTTTTAAAATTATAAAAGGTAAGTATCAGAATATAAATTCCATAGGAGTAATTCTGCTCTAACATGATAATTCAGAATGACTGGGCTAATTCAATCAACATTTGTTTTTCTAAAATATGTAACTATTTCAGTGCATTGCTTACTCTTCAGTGAAACAATAACCAAAACCAATAAATAGTAGGCTTTGTTGTTATTGTTTAGTAGCTAGTGAGTGAGTGCTGAAAGTAGCTCAGATGTGTCTGACTCTTTGCAACCCCATGGACTGTATGCAGCCTGCCAGGCTCCTCTGTCCATGGAGTTCTCCAGGCAAGAATACTGGAGTGGGTAGCCATTCCCGTTTCCAGGGGGTCTTCCCAAGCCAAGGATCAAACCCAGATCACATACGTTGCAGGTAGATTCTTTACCATCTGAGCCACCAGGGAAACCCTAGTAGCTAAGTCACGTAAAACTCTTTTGTACTATACACCATGGCCCACCAGTCTCCTCTGCCCATGGGATTTCCCAGACACAGGTACAAATATGTTTAATAATTATTTTGGCAGTATTTTGTTTTCAGGTACAAAACAATGCACTAGTTTCTCTTTAAAAAGAACTGTGGTGGGTTTTGTTTTCTGTTTGTTTTTTAAAGTAATTAATTTATTGGCTGTGCCATGCAGCATGAGAGATCTTAGTTCCCTGACTAGGGATGGATGTTCAGTTCAGTTCAGTCGCTCAGTCGTGTCTGACTCTCTGCGACCCCATGAATCGCAGCACGCCAGGCCTCCCTGTCCATCACCAACTCCTGGAGTTCACTCAGACTCACGTCCATCGAGTCAGTGATGCCATCCAGCCATCTCATCCTCTGTCATCCCCTTCTCCTCCTGCTCCCAATCCCTCCCAGCATCAGAGTCTTTTCCAATGAGTCAAGTCTTCGCATGAGGTGGCCAAAGTACTGGAGTTTCAGCTTTAGCATCATTCCTTCCAAAGAAATCCCAGGGCTGATCTCCTTCAGAATGGACTGGTTGGACCTCCATTCCCTGCAATGGAAGCATGGAGTCTGACCATGCTTAACTTGATCACGAGGGAATCCAAGAACATCCAAGTGTTTTTATTTCAAGATGACTCAAGAATATGGGCATGGGAATATATACCCCACAGTTCTAAAGTCAGGGAAAATAAAATAATGCATGTACAACAGACCAACTCAAAAAAGCATACCAGTACAACCACAGTATACTACTAAACAGCTCCAGATTTTAAAGGTGTAGAAAGTCTAATAAGCCTTGCAGAAGCAGTGGTTAAAAGTGGAAGGTTTTTGAAGGCTGAAATTCTTGCAAATAGCAGAATGGTGATGCAGAATATTGCTATAAAAATATAAAAAAGAAAATGGCTTGTTTTACTGGGTAATCAACTTTTCTTCCAAGATTTCATGGATGAGAGGAGGTACAACTTATGCTGTAACAGAATACCTTGTGAGATCTTTTTTGTTGTTGTTTTAAACCAGGTTTCATTTTCAATTACAAGCATTTAAATTGCTCTAAAGTGGAAACATCAGTTCTCTTTTGTTTAGTTTTCATTTTGTTTTGAAAATAATATCAGAGCAGACCCTTTAGTTACATAAACAGACTGCCTGGTTTATTGAAGAAAAGTACAAGATAGGAGCCTTTAAAGCTAACCACAGGTGTTTCAGGAGATGCTCAAGGTTCTGGTTAGTGATATATAACGCCATTAACAAACTACCCTTACATATGAATTCAGGCTTAATTGTTTCTGAAAACTGCATCCTGAGATATGTGTATAGGACCTCAGAAGCATCATGAAATCAGGGTGGTGGCAGGGCACTAGAAGGGACAGGAAAGGAATTCAGAAGGGAAGAATCCTTTCTGACCTAAAGCCTCACTTTATTCCACCCTGAAATCTGGCAAGATAGAAGACTGGAACACATGTGGCTGGGGTCAAGCTTTTCCCTTGAAAGAAACATTATCTATGGTCAATCGTAACAGAGCAAAAAGAGAAATGAAACAAACTGAAGAGAAAAATGAACTTCTCAAGACTTAAGGTCATAGACCAAGAATAATTTGCAGAGCTGTGTATAAAAAAAAAAAAAAACAAACATGACAAGTTTTCCAAAGGTTACATGCTATTTCTGACTCACACATACTACACAGACTTGACTAAATCACCTAACCTTGATAGCTGTTTCTCTTGTGTATTTATTTCTTCTACAAAAAATTAAATGCCAAGGCCAAGTTCAAATACAGTTCTGTGAAAAATCAGGAAGACAATAACTACATTATATTTTAATGCCATACAAAATATTAACAGAAGTTCAGTAGTAACACGTGTCTAACAGAAAAGGCATTTTAATCAGATAATATGTTAACTGAGAAATATGTAATATTTTGGCCACTTTCAAATTTTAGCTACCTCCTAACTGCCTAACTGCTCTTCCCTGACCTACAAAATACCTCCACTGTTTGGGTGTTTAGAAAAGTGCCTAACATTCTATAGGAACAAAAGGATATATATGCAAATAATGTTTTATTGGTAGACAAATACCTACGTAATTAATGTATGAGTAGTTCCATGAATTTTGACCATATTCTCCATGTGATGCTGTGCTTTAAGGAGGAAAAAACATTGCTTCTATTGTATTATAAGAGAGGACTCAAATTCTGATTAACATTTGATGTGCAGCCAACAGTTCTATACACATTAAGAAAGTAACATTCATTCTCTGGTGCCTGGTTAAAAAAGCAAATTTTATCAATGCTCTGATTATTATTCCCACAGATGCCCTGAACACCTTAAGCCTCTGCTGCTGCTGCTGCTGCTAAGTCGCTTCAGTCGTGTCCGACTCTGTGCGACCCCATGGACTGCAGCCTACCAGGCTCCTCCGTCCATGGGATTTTCCAGGCAAGAGTACTGGAGTGGGGTGCCATTGCCTTCTCCCCTTAAGCCTCTAGTGTAACCTTATCCAACCAGAGCTAATCAGCAGTCAGTCTTTTTCACCAGGTCCCAGAAGACTAAACATTTTGCCCTCTATAGATGCATTCTGTATCTTCAACAACAGGTCTTTTAATCTTATATGGATCATTTACAACACTCCCCATAATGACAGCAAGCAGAATTCTAAATTTTTTCCTCACAGGCTTTAATTCTTAATTACTCAGAACATAACACTCCTGGAAGCACTTTTAATCAATTATTTTAACTGCATCAAAGCTGTACAATGCAAATGTTAAGATTGGTTTAAAAAAACAATTAAAAAATAAAGAAAATATTTGAGGGACCAGTGTCCTGAAAGTGGTTAAAAAAATAATTTTAAGGAAAAAAGGAGAAAAAGAAATTGAGATCTTATAATTTAGTAGTATCAAGTGCACTAAAATTGAATTAATAGGTGCTTTATGACATTCTGAAGACTTGCTTATAAAAGGCAAATGGATGGAGACTTTTGAGAGTCCCTTGGACTGCAAGGAGATCCAATCAGTCCATTCTAAAGGAAATCAACCCTGGGTGTTCTTTGGAAGGAATGATGCTAAAGCTGAAACTTCAGTACTTTGGCCACCTCATGCGAAGAGTTGACTCATTGGAAAAGACTCTGATACTGGGAGGGATTGGAGGCAGGAGGAGAAGGGGACGACAGAGGATGAGATGGCTGGATGGCATCACCGACTCGATGGACATAAGTCTGAGTGAACTCCGGGAGTTGGTAATGGACAGGGAGGCCTGGCGTGCTGCGATTCATGGGGTCGCAAAGAGTCGGACATGACTGAGCAACTGAACTGAATTAACTACATTAAACATGTATATAAATATAGAGAGAGAGCAGACATTTCAAAAAGATACATAAAAACCATTAACAGTATCTCTGGAAAGTACAGAAAATAACAGCACTTTTACTTTCTGCTTTATATTCACTGATACTGTATCACTTTTTCTCTCTACACTGGATATGTATTATTTTTATAAAGCAGGAGTCTAACCCAGGTCTAGTGAACCACAAAGTCATTTGAATTGGTTATCTAAGAAACTAATACGTTTCTGTCAATATTATCTTTGCAAGGAATCATCTCCCTCTACTTGTCATCATTCTAGTTCTTATTTTTCTATATACGGAGACAAAATGGGGAAGAGAAATAGAGGGGTGGGACAAGGAGAGGGAGAGGTGGGAGGGACAGTCAAGGATGGAGGGATAGAGGGGAATGAGAGGAAAGAATTGGTAGGTAAAGAAAAAGACTGTCTTTGTCCAGGTGTCTGCCATTTGGCTCTGGCTTCTCTGGAAAAGAAATTATAATGAAAATGAAGGTATCGAGAATACAAATACTAAAAACTAGGTAATTAAATGGTGAAGTGGGAAACATGTACCAGTTATGATTCCAGAAAAGAAAGACCTCTGAAAAACAATTTGAAAAGCTACTCTTGGGTGATCTGATTACTACTTAGGTCATCACATTCACAAGAACAGTGGATCAGATATCAGGAGGCTAAAGAGAAAGTGTTGCTTCAAAAATGTAGTTATCAACAGTTAATTAGATGAAGTGCTTAAATAAAAAATTTAGAGTTCACAAATAAATATAAGCAGGGCAAATGGAGGCCCAGATTTGCACACATACTTTAAACACTCCACTCTTTCATTAATGAATGGGCATTCCATAATACTATGTTAGAGCCTTAATTTTTCCTACTACTTTCATGCTCAGTTTCATTTTTTTGCAATCTCATTTCAGAAACTCTGAAAAGTAGGCTATTAATTCTCACAAACACCAAATCAGGTGAAAAAAGGTGGGACTTCCTGGTGGCTATGACTCTATGCTCCCAATGCAAGCAGTTTGAGCTCAGGCCCTGGTCAGGAACTGGATCCAAAATGCTACAACTAAAAGATCCCACATGCCACAATAAATAAAAGTAAGTAAATATTTTAAAAGGTAACACAGAGCCCAATCCTCTCCAAGCTTGGCCTCATTCAACAAACATCAAAGGCCAATCATGTGTCAGGACAAATGAAGCCTGCCTTTGTCAGCAAGAGTGTCTGTTAAAAGCACAAGACAAGAGGCTAAAGAATCTCGAGAGATAACTGATTTCCAGTACAAGTCACCATAATTAGTTTTTATCTTTGAGTTTTTTTATAAAAATGAAAGTTATCAATCAGAAAATATCCTTTGTTATATTTATAAGTTTGGTTTCTTAATCCTATGTTCCTGCACTGACTTAGTTGATCAGCTCTTAATGTTTGCTGACAGGAGTTAGAAGAGACCCTGGACTCTGCAAGAGAACTGGCTTTTCATCCTGCCTCCACCATGACTAGTCTTAGGGTCCTTGGCAAGTTTCTCGACCTCTGAGATTCTTTAAAACGGGGGAAACAGAACCTATCTCACAGAACTGGAATATAAAATGATTGTGCTGGCATACTGTCAGTGCTCTGTGAATGTTAGTTCTTTCCTTTCCTGGCAAATCTCAATCTCTCCAGGCCTCAAATACCTCATTTTTAAATTGATGAAGTTAATTATATTTAAATTGAATCAGGACAATTATTTTTAAGTTTTAACTGGAGGACAACTGCTTTACAATGTTGTGTTGGTCTCTGCCATACAACAACATAAGACAGCTGTAAGTATACACATACTCCCTCCCTCTTAAGCCTCCCTCCCACTCTCACCCCTCTAGGTTGTATGACAACATTTAGACTCACTAACGATAATTCGGATGACCAGAGATAATTTTTTTTATGTACTAGTATGGGGAGAGAAAAGACTCAGTGCTACTATGGAAAAAAGTAGAAACAAAAGGATAGCTGGAAATGTCGAGGCAGATGGTACTAAGAAAAAAAGCAAACAATGGTGTAAAGTATCCTTTCCTTAATAACCAAGCTAAAATTTTTCTAGAATTATATACAATTTATTAGTGACACCAGAACTGTCAACACCCAAAATCTCACTTACCCAGACAACTAAACTATATGGTTTCCACTCTCACAATGATCTATCTACAAGGATGATAAGAAACATGAGACTGAGGGAGGGGTTGAGCAAACCAATAGAAGTAAAGTTACTGAACAAAACAGTAGATCTGAGAATACTGATCACCAATGAAAGAAAATTTATATCTATAATAAAAAAATTATGTTGCTATGGTAGACATTCTGAAATTATAAGGTACTTCTGTTCATATTACTAAAAAATCCTAAAGAAACAATTAGGGTCATTTAAAATCATTAGGATTATTAACTTTCAGATAAATCTCTCCCCAGAATTAGTGGAAACTAATTCTTTTGACTTTTTTAAACTTTAAAATTTAATTTTATAACCATTTTTATTTGAAGTATAGTTAATTTACAATCTTGTGGTACTTTCATAGAGACAGGTGCTATATATATAGTAAGTCCTCATTCTTTGTCTCTTTTATGTAGAATAGTATGTATATGCTAATCCCAACCTACTAATGTATACCTTTGGTAACAATAAGTTTGTTTTCTATGTCTACAAGTCTATTTCTCTTTTACAAAAAAGTTCATTTGTATCATTGTTTCAGATTCCATATTTAAGTGATATCATATGATATTTGTCTTTGTCTGACTTACTTCATTTAATATGATAATCATTAGATCCATCCCTGTTGCTGAAATGGCATTGTTTCAATCTTTTTCATGGCTAATGACCCATTGTATAAATAAACACCACATCTTCTTTATCCATTCAACTGCTAATGGATATGAAGGTTAACTTTTTTAAACTATTTTATTTCAAGGAAAAGCTCTCAATGCTTTGAATATCAAATAGGTTTTCACTGTTTTTTGCTCATAAATACTGCCTCTCAAACAAATTTAGCTATTGAATGCCTAGGAATATCTGAGTCCCTAAAACTGCTCCTATGTAAAGCCTTGTTTCTAACCTGCTATGTATCTTCAATAGCAAATTCCCATTACGTCTCCAATTATATGCTCTCTTATCCTATTCTCTTGCTTTTTCACAATGTCTTATTTTAATCAACATATTGTCCAATGTTTCTGATTGTCCACTACATACATACTCACACACTCCTATAATTGTCAGACACTCAGGTAACTTTAATGATGAGGATCAAATGAAGAAGTTGAATCATTTCATTACACAATATAAACTATGAGTGGTGACAATGTCAGAAAAAAAGGTGTGGTATGAAGACATGGCATGAGTTAGCAACTCCTTTGAATGTGTAACAACTACCAAATTACGAACTCTTTAACTCTACTGAATCAGTTTTAGAACTCTAGAAATCATATGAGACGCCGAATCATAGTGTGAAAAGTGTCAGCAGCTCAGTCATGTCTGACTCTTTGAGACTCCACAGACTGGAGCCCACCAGACTCCTCTGTACATGGGATTCTCCAGGCAAGAATAATGGAGTGGGTATCCCTTTTCCTTCACCAGGGGATCCTTCCCAACCCATGGATTGAACCCGGGTCTCCCACATTGCAGGCAGATTCTTTACTGTCTGAGCCACCACAGAAGCCTTTTTTTGGGGGGGTGGGTAGCAACAAACCCAATGTAGGCCTTTGGTAAAACAAAGTGGTGTACACTACACTTTCAACAAGTGGGAGATACCTGTATCCTAATTGCGGAAAGAAGTTTAAATCATAGAATAAATTGGAATAATCATAAGCAAAGAGGTTTCCTGGCAATCTCTTTGATTCAACTGTCATTTATTTCTTTTGCTATCAATTACTACCAGAATCGTATTACACCGAAAGTGTTACTACAGAAAGCAAAGCTGCTTAAGTAGAAGGCAAAGTAAAAAATAAAACTTCTTTTTTTTTTAAGAGTAAAAAGTCTTTTTAGATGGAGAATAGAACTTTAAAGGAAGAAAACAGTCTACCTGGCCTCTGGCATTTGATTAAATCATCAAAGTTTGAAAACACATCCTCATCTACAGATATTAAAATCTGGCTAATTAGCAAAGATTCCATTCATTATTAGTAATAACAACTAAGGTCATTTCACATCTTCCCACAGATTCTGCTAGGTTATACATCATCTAAAACTACTCTCTTACCTGGATTAACCCTAAGAATAGTGTATTACAGGTCACATACATACATATTATCAAATCATGAATCATGACCAAGTCTCTATTGCCTAAAAAAAGCCAGTTAATGATATAGTAAAACAATGATTCAAGTTTAGAAAAAAAGTCTTGAAGGGTATTCTTTAATTCAATAAAGAGAGATGATCATGGTAGAATGTGCTTCTAAGAAATTATAAATCCAAAGAAAAGATACTCAGAATTCATTATAATGCAAAACAGAATGAAGTAAGGACTATCGTCTTACACATCACTGAGAGGTGGTCTGAAAATGAGCAGTATTTGTGAGACAAAAGGTATAACAGGAAACGTACTGGATATGGGGGCATGGGAAAGAGGTAACATGACAATTTCTGGCTTAAGTACTTTGAACTGTATAGGTATCATTAACCATGGCATGGAATTAAAAAAAAAAAAAAAAAAACACAGGTTTGAAAAAAGCTGTTGGAGCTCTAGGACAGGTAGGAATTATGTCTGAGATCAGAGAGTTGAAAAGGTAAAAAAAAAAAAAAAATTGGAACTCAGAAGCTTAAACTAGGTGTTTTGACATTATGTGGTCAATTTGATAATCTAGGGGAATGGAATAATTTAGTGAGATCAAGAACAAAATATTAAGAAGGGTAAATATTGAACTGGAGAGGAGAAATATCAAAAGTCAAGTTATTAAGAAGGACAAATATTCAACTGGAGCGAAGAAGTATCGAAATCAAGTACAGAGACTTAGAAAAATTAGATAGGTAGGAAGAGACTGTATATTTATATATGATAATTAAAGCATTATATTTACATATATAAAGGGAGTATAGTATACATGGCAAACAGGGGTTTTAAGAAAGAAGGTAAAGAGAGCTAAAAATATTGAAACATTTTGAAGTTATTAGATAAACATATTCACGTCAAATAATCTTGATCACATTTAAATAGAGGCCAAGTCATTAGCTGAAACATGGAAGCTGGGAGTTTAGGAAATGGGGAATGATAAAGGTAAGAAATAACCAGTCGGGGAGACAATACAGAATCAACTAGAGTGAGTTAAATTAGGGACACCAGGAAAAGCAAATGCAGATGAGTTGGTATTAGAAACAGACAGCTGGGAATCAGCTGAGTTACATGTTTGTATTTTCTCTTTCACCACCAAATCTCAGGATCAGGAGAGAAGAATTAAATATACAAACAAACACACACCTGCCACCAAATATCTACAACATACCAGGCATGATGCTATGCCCTTGGCAAGGCCCTTGTTAAGTCTTCAAACTGCATAACTTCCTTTCTTTCTTCCTGCTTCTCCCAAACAATTCAGGAGTACAGCCATTACGTGGGTCAGAGTTCCCGGGGCAGGGGTTGGGGGCGGGGGTGTGGCGCATACAAAGCAGGGTGTCAGAGATTCTGACACACAGGGGTAACCATGGTGGGTTATCAACCAAAGAGGGGTGTAGAAGGGGACCTTGTGGGAAGGGTAAGGAGAGGACATGTGAGAGTGACCCAGCCTAGAAGGGTAAAGAGATGAACTACTTGGAGAATATGCTGATGAGGGGTATCAGAGCCCAAGAAACATAGAGAAAGTCTAGAATAAAGAGCTTGAATGGGATTAAGAGGGTATTCATATACAATATGGTATGACAAGAGACTGGTTACATTTATAGGGACTAATATCTCAAAGGCTTAGAAATGTTCCTCTGTTGACTCAAAAATCTCTATAAAGCTATTAAAGTAAAACAGATAATTAGTTCAATGACATGAATGCTATATATAAGTAGAGGGGTTTCATTAATAAATTATGGCATATTTAGTCAAAAGACTATTATACTCTTTAAAATTATGCTTTAAAAGGATGTTTAGTGATGTGAAAAAGCAATATTTTTGCATGAAAACAGGATATAAAAAACTAAATACAATATAATCCTAATTTTGTTGGGGTAAATTCACGATGTTAATAGTAGGGTAATTGTGTGACCTTATACTTACCTGCATTTTCCACTTTTTGTAATGGAGACATATATTAAAGTGAAAGTGAAGTTGCTCAGTCGTGTTCGACTCTTTGTGACCCGTGGACTGTAGCCCACCAAGCTCCTCCGTCCATGGGATTTTCCAGGCAAGAGTACTGGAGTGGGGTGCCATTGCCTTCTCCGTAGGTACTGGGCTAGATGGTTTTAAATACATTTTCTCATGGGAAAGTACTGTCAAGAAAGTAACTGCCATTTTTCAAAATCAATTTAAGTCTCATTATGAAAATAAACAAGGCTTTTTCTATGAGTTGTGTAACAGAAATTTTCAGCTGAGAAGTTATGCTGTAATAACAAAACTGTCAGAAATTCTAGTACTGTAAAAGGGCAGATAGATATCTACATCCTAGAATATCAAGGGAAAAAAGGAGTTAAAGAGGCAAAATGCTAAAATACTCAAAAGCTCAAGAAAACGACACTTCATAGAGGACTCCTGTGGTAGAAGGGTAACTTAAATTGTGTTACGTGGTGATGGAAGGAATTAACTGGTTCACACAGGAAAGGGAGGGAACAGAGGAAGGGAGCCTGGCAAACAGCTCCATGATAGACCTGGGAGAACTCCAAGTTCTGGAAGAAGCCAAGGAGAAGAGGCCATCATCAGTTCTTTGGCCTCTGGAACCACCAGTAGGGGCTGGACATACAGGAGAAAGCAGCAGCCAGCCGTGGACTGTCTCTTCTGAATCCTCTCCTGGTGTTCCCTTCAAGCCTCAAGAGAGTAAAAGTTTAACCTCAGAGCATATGAGAGCTAGTGATACAGTGTGGTATCAGGGATCCTCAAGAGATTCAAAGTCTACCCTCAGAGCTAACGAGCTCTAGTGACGCAGTGTAATAATATCAGGGGTCCTCAATAGCCCCTGAATGCCAAGTTCCCAACTTTAATATGGAGTTGTAATCCATAACTTAAAGCTTAAAAAGGATATAGTTGATTTAATGCTTTTCATATATACTTAGGTAAAATCATTCAATCACTAAAAATAAAGGACTGAAGTCCTACTACACTCTGAGGAGGAATTGAAAGGACCTGGTCTGTGTAATTTGATCCTGCACAGGCCCCTCCTCCAGTGATTTCAGGCGAAACAGCTGACTCAAACTGAACAAATCAAATTATCTCTCCATTTCAGTGTCAGGTAAACAGAAGAAACAGAGACGAATGGCGAACAGAGGGAAATAAAATTAATACCACAGAGCCCTACAGAGAAGTTTCTAGAAATTCTGCTGCTGTGGGGCCTAACATAGCCCTGGTTTGTCTTTCCGTCCCAGCTCTGTCTGCTGTTGGCACAGTTTACATGTGTAGTGAAAGGAGAAGCAGAACACAGTGGTGTATTTTCCGGGTCCAACTTTAATGAGAATGCTGCTGTTGATGCAAACCAACACCACTGCATAATTTACGAAGACTGTTTATTTTCCAATGTGCTAGCACATGGCAGTGTATTCTCAGTGGATTTATTAATCAAGGCACTATCCAATTAAAAACTTTCTCCAAGAACTCATCTTGGCAAAGATAATTTTACTTCTACATTTTTACTTAACCTAACTTTGCACGGTAAATTGTGAAAAGACCCTGCTAGTAAGAAAAAAGGGAGCATTGGTTGCTATTATCATAGGAAAATAATTCAAATATGCCTTACTTAATCAGAAGGTCAAAAACACATTGCCAAGGGTAAATACGAAAGTTCTGCTTAACAAATCTATAACATCAATTCCCAGGTGTTAAAGTTTTTACAATCAAGTCTATAAAATTTAACATTATGCAATTAATACTCAAAACTTTCAGTAAATGATATTTCAACAATGAGAATGGAAATTATTAATAGTTTAAATAAATTATTAAACTATTTAAAAAAGATTTTTTAAATCTATTCATTACTTAAACAGTTTTAAAAATTAAGGATTCACTTCTTTAGTTTCTAAATCAACCAAAACAGTGAAAGACCAAATATAAACTTTACTTTGTCTTCATTTTACCATTTCCAGTGCTGCACATAGTTTATATATCAAGCCTAAGAAAGAAAGTGAAAGTGAAGTCGCTCAGTCGTGTCTGACTCTTTGTGACCCCATGGACTGTAGCCTACCAGGCTCTTCTGTCCATGGGATTCTCCAGGCAATAGTCCTAGAGTGGATTGCCATTTCCTTCTCTAGGGGATCTTCCCAACCCAGGGCTAGAACCTGGGTCTCCTCCATTGCAGACAGACGCTTTACCATCTGAGCCACTGGGGAAGCCTAGAAAAGAAAACCTCCCCCCAAAAAACAAACTTCATTTCACCAAGTCCATGACAAGACATTCACCAACAACACAGATTATAATTCTCCTAGCCAAACATGCATTTATAAAAATTAACTTATTTAAATAACAAGTTGACCCAGACCAAGCTAGTCAGAATATGTACAAGACTTCCAATAGACTAAACAAATACATTTAAGCTAACCTGACAGTTGTATGAATAAACATAACTGCTGTTCTAGTGACTGAGCACTTGTTGTTTTGTCACAGATTACAGTCCTGGCAGGAAACAAGACACACAGGACGGATTTGATCCCACCACTCACAACCACCTGAGAGCCCACAGCCAAGAAAATGCAAAGTGAAAGAGGAAATAGGCCAGATTTGGATATAAAGTTGGGAGTTGAATAGCTATCAGTTAAGGAGTGCAGATTATGAAGCCTACTTCAACTGGGTTTAAATTTTGGCTCATCATGCCTTCTTTATGTGACTTTGAAGAAACCAATAGGCTTCTCTGAATCTTAAGTTTCTTCAGCTATAAATTCTGGATAATGGCAGTAATGTCTATTTCGTGAAATTGCTGTGATAATTAATTAAAGGCAAGTACAGTACTTAGGACAGTATTGTAGCGCATAGTAAGTATTCAATAAATGCTACCTGTTATCATTATTCAACGAGTTCAACAATCGTGACATAGGAAGCCCTGGGCCAACTACTTCACTTACACAGTATTATATAATCCTTATATTTTAAACAAAATTGGACATAGGAAATTCAATAATTTGCCCAAAGTCACAACATAGCAAATGATGGAACCAGATTCAAACACAGGCTCTATTTTTTTGTGTTTTTTTTGTTTGACTGTTTACTCCAGGTTGACTTTCAAGTTATTAAGACTCGGTATCTGTATGTGCTACAAATTCAAATTGTGTCAAAGTGAGAGAAAATGTTTATTTTAAAACTTCTCGGACACTGTGCTAGAATGTTCTCAAAACACATTCAGACTTATGGTTACCAGTGGGAAAGGGGGATGGAAGAGGGATGAATTGGGGGTTTGGGGTTAGTAGATGCAAACTATTACACATAATAGATGAACAACAAGGTCCTACTATAAATCACAAGAAGTCATATTCAATACTCTGGGATAAACTATAATGAAAAAGAATGTAAAATAGAATGTATGTATGTGTATAACTGAGTCACTTAGCTGTATAGCAGAAATTAATACAACACTGTAAATCAACTATACTTCAATTAAAAAATAAAATTTAAAAAAGTCAACCTTTCACTCCATTTTGAAGATGAGGAACTTGAGTCTCAAAAAGGTTGAAACAACTTGCTCATGGTCAGAGAGTTTATAAGATACAGAATTTGGATCCCATCTATAAACACTGATACCCACAGGCTGACTTTCCATTGTATAGTGCTATCTTCCTAAGATAAATCTTCATTTTCTTTTCTCAAAATAACAGCAATCTGTGGAAACTGCTATCTTTAGTAGCTGAAACCATTTCAAATTACTTGTTAAGGTAAGAATTAAGTAACCATACCAACTATTTCAGATATATCCATTCTTTGATTTGCCAAGACTTGTTTTTAATCAATCACATTCCCAAGAATCACTTTTCCTTTGCATTCATGATTGGAGTATTATTACTTACTTTGCATATAAGAGGATTAACACCAACTGGGAACAGTGAGAAAAGATTCCACACCAAAGCACTTCATGTACATTGAGGAGAAAAATTAACTATTTATTGAAACATAAATGTATATACTTTCCTCTAAAGTATATTGTTTAATTACTTTAGACGAGTTTTTTAATAAGAGTAAGTTTTTTTAGTTTTTTCTTTTTAATCAAAAGTAAATTCCCTAAACAGGGTTTCGCAGGTCTCAGTTCAGTCCAGTTCAGTCACTCAAGTCGTGTCCGACTCTTTGAGACCCCATGAATCGCAGCACACCAGGCCTCCCTGTCCATAACCAACTCCTGGAGTTCACTCAGACTCACGTCCATCGAGTCAGTGATGCCATCCAGCCATCTCATCCTCTGTTGTCCCCTTCTCCTCCTGCCCCAACTCCCTCCCAGCATCAGTCTTTTCCAATGAGTCAACTCTTTACATGAGGTGGCCACAGTGAATAAAACCAAAAAAGCACATGAATAGGATAATTCTATAGATGGTTTACTGCATCAGACTGTAGATTACAATGATAATACCAAAATAATAAAAGGAACAATAATGCAAATTAAGTCACCAAGAGATAGCACTTCACATCCACCAGAATGTCTATAATTAAAAAGACATGAGGCAGCTTCCCTGGTGGTCCAGAGGTTAAGACTCTGTACTTCCACTGCAGGGAGCACAGAACAGATCCCAGTTGGGAAACTAAGATGCCGCAGGCAGCATGGCCAAAAAAAAGAAGAGAAAAGACAGGCAGTAACAGATGCTGGCAAGGATGGGGAGAAACTAAAATCCTCATACAATGCTTGTGGGAATGTAAAATGAAGAAGCCACTTTGAAAACAGTTTGACAGTTTTGACCTGGTAATTTTACTCCTAGTTATTATTCTAAGAAAAATGAAAACATGTGTCCATATGAAGATGCATATGTGAATGCTTATAATTGCACCATTCATAATAGTCAAAAAGTGTAAACAATCCAGATGCCACCAGTGGTGAATAAACAAAACATGGCACAGCTATACAATGGTATTCTCAGTTCAGTTCAGTTCAGTTGTTCAGTCGTGTCTGACTCTCTGCGACCCCATGAACTGCAGCACGCCAGGCCCCCCTGTCCATCACCAACTCCTGGAGTTCACTCAAACTCATGTCCATCAAGTCAGTGATGCCATCCAGCCATCTCATCCTCTGTCATCCCCTTCTCCTCCTGCCCCCAGTCCCTCCCAGCATCAAAGTCTTTTCCAATGAGTCATCTCTTCGCATGAGGTGGCCAAAGTATTGGAGCTTCAGCATCAGTCCTTCCAAAGAACACCCAGGACTGATCTCCTTTAGGATGGACTGGTTGGATCTCCTTGCAGTCCAAGGGACTCTCAAGAGTCTTTTCCAGCACCACAATTCAAAAGCATCAATGGTATTCTACTCAGCAATAAAAAGGAATGGAGTACTCACATATGCTATAACAGGAGTAAATTTCATAAATAGCATGTTAAGAAAAGAAGTCAGATACAAAAGACTACTCTTCTATCATTCTGTTTACATGAAATGTACAGAAAAGGCAAATCTATGATACAAAAAGTAGATCAGTGGTTGTGTGCTGGTGGGGGTGGAAATGAGGAGTGACTATAAATGTTGTTGCTCAGTCACTAAGTCCTGCCTCACTCTTTGCAACTCCATGGACAGCAGCATGTCAGTCTTCCCTGTCTATAAATAAGCAATACATTTTTGGGGTTAATGATCAAAATGTTCTAAAATTAGATTGCGGTGATGGCTGTACACTTAAAACAAGTGAGTTTTATTTCATTTAAGCTATATGTCAATTAAAGCTGTTTTGTAAAAAGGAATAGCTATGTTTCTGCAAAATTTTTTTAACTAAAATAACATAACAGCATTTAAAGGGAAAAGACATATAAATAGATATAGATAGGTAGATATGTCTATAATTAAAAAGACACTGCAGGGAATTTTAGGATTTCTCTGTAAATATGTATAAGAAACTTGTTTGTGATTATTAAATATGTAATTTGTGCTTGGATAATCAGATAATTGCTATGCAAGTAAATAATAATGAGTTTTTTTTTTTTTTTCTTAAGCAGGGCTTTAGAGACAGAAGATCTGGACAAGCCAAGTTCTGCCATTTACTCAGTGAGCAGAGCACTCAGTGAGTAGAGCAAAAATGAAAAAAACCTCTGAACTTGCTTCTTCAGTGACATTTTTGAAACTGGACAGTGCAGCACTTAATATATATCAGGCATTTAAGTTTTATTTTAATGCCAGCTATGTCTAGCATTACACAAAAATATCATATACAACTGGAGAAAATCTGCTGTAATTGGATTTCATCAAAATGCCCTCTCTAGAATTTTTGGATCAACACTGAAATAAAAGAATGAGTTATTTACTCCATGACATAATATTTGAAAAATAGAAAGCTTGAGTTAGTTTCTGATTTTGACATCTACGGCACTATGGTATGAACTTGTAAATAGGGATGATAAGTTAAACATTCATATTAATAGCAATTTAAGCTATGAAGAAATTCAATGCTCATATTTAACTTAGACAATAAGCAATTCTTAAACTGAAGTACTTATAGGAAAATCTAGCTTTTGCAGCTTTCAATTTTTGATTTGTTCAACCTATCAAAAATACATCAGAACATTTCCCTAAGCATCACAGGTAAAAAAATATTTCAGTTAAAAGTCAATTTCTTCTAGGTTTGATACAGGATACAGGATGCTTGGGGCTGGTGCACTGGGATGATCCAGAGAGATGATATGGGGAGGGTGGTGGGAGGGGGGTTCAGGGGTGGGAACTCATGTACACCTGTGGCGGATTCATGTCAATGTATGGCAAAACCAATACAGTATTGTAAAGTAAAAATAAAAAAAATAAATAAAAAGTCAATTTCTCAAAGAACAAAAGCATCAGGAAATGGACTCACACACTGAGAAACAAGGCAAATCTGAGTAACTGTACCTGAGCATTCTTCCATGTACTCTTAAGAATTTCTCAGCTTCTTATTTCTCAATGGTCGGCACTCCTGTGTAGTCATTTTTTAAATTAATTATTTAATTTATTATTTTTGTCTCCACTTGGTCTCTGTTGCTGTGCAGGCTTTCTCTAGTTGCAGTGAGGTGGGGATACAGTTGTGAGGCAGAAGAATGCATGCATTCTCTTTGCAGTGGCCTCCTTTCTTGTGTAGCAAGAGCTCTAAGGCTTGCAGGCTTCAGCAGTTGTGGCGCACGGGCTCAGCAGTTGTGATTCCCAGGCTGCAGAGCACAGGATCAGCAGTTGTGGCGCATGGACTTAGCTGCTCTGTGGCATGTGAGATCTTCCCTGACCATAAATAGAACCCATGTCTTCTGCACTGGCAGGTGGATTCTTTACCACTGAGACACCAGGGAAGCCCCTGTGTATTCATTTCTGCTTAAGGGCAAATGAAAATTCCCTCTCATAGACACTTCTAATAAACAGCCAAGTAAATGAAAAAGGAACCTTGTGCTACATAGACGTTAACCTAGGATACCGTACATTTTGATCTGATATTTTTTAACATCTAATGCTATTAGATTGCAGCTTGTTGACAACAGTATTTGCTTTACTCTGTCTCCAATTTGGTTTCAGGAAAAGAGTCCTTCTATACATAGACATGGAAGAAATTTCTAAAACAAACAAAAAGGAATCTAGTTCTATTGAAGACCAATTTAAGATACTGCCTTGTTTACAAAGGGATTTAAATCAGAAAACTTCTACTCACTGTAAAATTATTTGCCTTATTTATTTTTAAAGCAGGGGACACAGAATTAAAATCCGAGGCTTAAACTTCAGCCTTATCAGTGACTAACTAATGACTTCACTCAAATTACTTCAAACTCCTGTTTTCTCATTTATTGCAGTAGACAGACATTTCTGAAGAAATACCCTTTTTTTGAAAAAAAAAAAAAAAAAAAAAAGAAAGAAATCTCTCCCCCAACCCTTCCATTCAGGAAATCATGTAATAATAGCATCAGTATCAGGAGTTTTGTCTGAAAAACAGAAAACTTGAAAGTAAAAGTAGAGAAAGTACTGGTGTTAAGTCATGTTCATTGAAAATAACCTTTATATCACCCAAGATGTCAATAAGAGGTGGTCTATCTTTAAAATTTGTTATTTACCAAGTTCCAGACACAATTTCCACAAACTAATTTAATGAATCCTCACAATTCTATGAAGTAGATACTACTGCTATCCCTATTTTATAGTTACAAAAACTTAAGTTGTACAAAATTTAACAGTAAGTAGTGTAATATAGGAATTCAAATTCAGATGGACTGGCTCTACAACTGAGGTCTTACCCACCAGCAATTTCATTCACATCGTTACACAAACCACCTTATGGCCTTTTGCCTTGCCTCTGATCACTAAGAGGTATCCAAGAAAGGTGGTATTTAACCCCTAATCATTGCCAGATACTCTACTGACTCTCCATGGCTGCCTTGCCAGCTGGGTAGCTATCAGACCTATTAAGAAAGCAAATGAAAATACACAAAACTCCTCCGGAAGTACAGTTTACTCAGTTCTAAAAACATGCAAAATACTTAATATTATCAGTAACCACAGCATAACCATAAGGATTAAATGTGCTAAATCATATTGAGCTAACAACAGTAACAGACACGTAAGAGCTCAATAAATGTGAGCTATCATGTCATTTTGATAAATTACCTAATGCTTCCCTTTCCTTAATAACACAGCATGAGACAAGGAAGGAAGGTATATATGCCTTTTTTGCATTCTTTTAATGTTTATCATAGGATATACTCTGGTTTATTACTTGAAAACATAACCCTGACTAAATGATGCATACATATTATGAATCAAGACTACAGCACCTTCCTTGTTTACATATTTCCAACAGTTAACTATAAATAGCATGAAAAGCTGTGTCATATTTATAAAGCAATTATAATGCTAAGAGTATTAAAATATCTTGGTTAAGTACCTTTGTATTTTAGAAAATACCTAGCATATTACTGCCACTAATTCAATCATTTGAAATTAGAAATGAGATGATGAAATAGATCTAAGTTATTCAAAATCAAACACATTAAAGTGTTTAGCTTTCTTCCACTTAACAAGATACAATTAATGTGGAGAAAAAGTTAAGATAAATTGCTCCTGAGTGTTTAGTTCAGATTCCTCAGAATTAGAATCTAAGGGACCTGGACTACTATTATTATTGGTTAAGAAAAGATTTGCTTTAATTCAAGAATCTAGGTGGCTACAAAATTGCTACTAAGAGTGACGACAGGAATTCCTTTAGAAAACAGACTGTTTCATCTTCCCTATGTAGAATTAGGAAAAACTTTGCAGAGGAAAGAATGAACTGTTTATCTAGATAGTAAGACTATGCTAAATTACTAATCTTTGTCAACTGCTTTGTAAAGAATTTGTAATCTTAGGCTGTACATGGGCTTTCCTGATAGCTCAGTAGGTAAAGAATCCTCCTGCAGTAATGCAGGGGAACCCGGTTCGGTTCCTGGGTTGGGAAGATCTGCTGGAGAAGGAACAGGCTACCCACTCCAGTATTCTTGGGCTTCCCTTCTGGCTTAACTGGTAAAGAATAGGCCTGCAATGCGGGAGACCTGTGTTCAATCCCTGGATTGGGAAGATCCCCTGGAGAACGGAAAGGCTATATCCACTCCAGTACACCAGGCTGTACCTACTAGTGCTGTATATATTCTTATACTGATAAGAAAACAGAGGCTGTCAGAAAGTTCTGCATCTAGGGTTTTAGGGAAGAAATTCAAGTACTGTCTTACAACAACATGCCTTTTCCACTGCACTGCACTCTTTCCTATAACTTGGCCAGCATTTTCCTCAGTATGTTCCACAGATACTTGGGGTGGGGGGAAATTAAACAAACTGCAATATTAACCATGTTTCTTCTATTTGTCTTACAGGCAGTAACACTACACATAAACTATAAAAGCCTATGGAAAAAGTTGTTAACCTCTATTTAACTGAATATTTGACTCAAACTTATTTGACCATAAAAATACCTCTATTTTAATAACATCTATTAACATCATACAGAAAACACTTGGGGAATGTTCAGTTCAGTACATTTCAGTCACTCAGTCGTGTCTGACTCTTTGCAACCCCATGAATCGTAGCACGCCAGGCCTCCCTGTCCATCACCAACTCCCAGAATTTACTCAAACTCATGCCCATTGAGTCAGTGATGCCATCCAGCCATCTCATCCTCGGTCGTCCCCTTCTCTTCCTGCCCCCAATCCCTCCCAGCATCAGAGTCTTTTCCAATGAGTCAACTCTTCACATCAGGTGGCCAAAGTATTGGAGTTTCAGCTTCAGCATCAGTCCTTCCAATGAACACCCAGGACCAATCTCCTTTAGAATGGACTGGTTGGATCTCCTTGCGGTCCAAGGGACTCTCAAGAGTCTTCTCCAACACCACAGTGCAAAAGCATCAATTCTTTGGCACTCAGCTTTCTTCACAGTCCAACTCTCACATTCACACATGACCACAGGAAAAACCACAGCCTTGACTAGACGGACCTTTGTTGGCAAAGTAATATCTCTGCTTTTCAATATGCTATCTAGGTTGGTCATAACTTTTCTTCCAAGGAGTAAGCATCTTTTAATTTCATGGCTGCAATCACCATCTGCAGTGATTTTGGAGCCCAAAAAATAGTCACCACTGTTTCCACTGTTCCCCCATCTATTTCCCATGAAGTGATGGGACCAGATGCCATATTTTAGTTTTCTGAAGGTTGAGCTTTAAGCCAACTTTTTCACTCTCCTCTTTCACTTTCATCAAGAGGCTTTTTAGTTCCTCTTCACCTTCTGCCATAGGGTGGTGTCATCTGCATATCTGCGTTGATTGATATTTCTCCTGGCAATCTGGATTCCAGCTTGTGATTCTTCCAGCCCAGCATTTCTCATGATGTACTCTGCATAGAAGTTAAATAAGCAGGGTGACAATATACAGCCTTGATGTACTCCTTTTCCTATTTGGAACCAGTCTGTTGTTCCATCTCCAGTTCTAACTGTTGCTTCCTGACCTGCATATAGGTTTCTCAAGAGGCAAGTCAAGTGGTCTGGTATTTCCATCTCTTTCAGAATTCTCCACAGTTTCTTGTGATCCACAGAGTCAAAGACTTTGGCATAGTCAATAAAGCAGAAGTAGATGTTTTTCTGGAACTCTCTTGCTTTTTCAATGATCCCGCAGATGTTGGCAACTTGATCTCCAGTTCCTCTGCCTTTTCTAATGCCCACTTGAACATCTGGAAGTTCACAGTTCATGAATTGCTGAAGCCTGGCTTGGAGAATTTTGAGCATTATTTTACAAGTGTGTGAGATGAGTGCAATTTTGTGGTAGTTTGAGCACTCTTTGGCATTGCCTTTCTTAGGGACTGCAATGAAAACTGACCTTTTCCAGTCCTGTGGCCACTGCTGAGTTTTCCAAATGTGCTGGCAGATTGAGTGCAGCACTTTCACAGCATCATCTTCCAGGATTTGAAACAGCTCAACTGGCATTCCATCACCTCCACTAGCTTTGTTCTTAGTGATGCTTTCTAAGGCCCACTTGACTTCACTTTCCAGGATGTCTGGCTCTAGGTGAGTGATCAAACCATTTATCTGTGTCATGAAGATTTTTTTTAACTGTTGCCCACAAGGCTCCTCTGTGCAGGAGACTTCCCAGTCAAGAATACTGGAGGGGTTGCCATTTCCTTCTCCAGGGGACATTCCTGACTCAGGAATCAAACCTGGGTCTCCCACATTGCCAGCAGATTCTTTACAGTCTGAGCCCTTAGAAGCCCAAGTTAGAGTTAGATGTCTCTTCCTGATCGTGTATTGTACTTTATATATACAAAGAGCTGAAAAATTTCTTCAGTGTGTTCAAAACAATTGGCCTAGGAGATAAATGTGAATAGCAGTGGAGGACTTGGAAAAATGGAGAGATTTCATGGAAGATGAGAGGGAGTGGTACCTTCTCTGAGAATGTATTTCCAGGAAGGATATAGTTGTAAGACATAATAGGGAATTTGGTGGGATTTCAGAACAAAAACATTGTCAGAACCCCAAGAAATTGACCCTGTCTGGTTAGAGCAGAGAGAAAAGGAATATTCTTGAACTAGCAGGACACTGAGTTCCCATGTGGAAGACAATGATTTAGTGGAGAAATTGGATTCAGACTGACGTTTTGAGCTAGTATCAGCAAATTGTCTCCAAATTGGGGGGCAGGAATGAACCTCTTCCTTCTTATAGTTTCAGTCATGCATATGTTTAGTTCAGTTCAGTCGCTCAGTCATGTCCGACTGTTTGCAACCCCATGAATAGCAGTACGCCAGGCCTCCCTGCCCATCACCAACTCCCGGAGTCCACCCAAATTCATGTCCATTGAGTCAGTGATGCCATCCAACCATCTCATCCTTTGTCATCCCTTTCTCTTCCTGCCTTCAGTCTTTCCCAACATCAGGGTCTTTTCAAATGAGTCAGCTCTTTGCATCAGGTGGCCAAAATATTGGTGTTTCAGCTTCAACATCAGTCCTTTCGGTGATGTAGAATAATCCTAATGAAACTTCCCTCATTTGTAACTGTACTTCTCTTTTATTTACATGACACTTGGCATCATGTTTCATCTTTCATTCTCGCTAGAATGGAGGATCTATTAGGGGTGCAATTTATTATTTTTCACTGGTATATCCTTAATATTCATCAGAATGCTTTACACATAAGTGGAAGTGAAAGTCACTCAGTTGCGTCCAACTCTTTGTGACTCCATGGGTTATACAGTCCATGGAATTCTCCAGGCCAGAATACTGGAGTGGTAGCTGTTCCCTTCTCCAGGGGATCGTCCCGACCCAGGGATCAAACCCAGGTCTCCTGCATTGTAGGCAGATTCTTTACCAGCTGAGCCACCAGGGAAGCTCATCCCTACACATAATAGGTCATCAACTTAAAAAAATGCAAGAATGAACAATAAGGTCCTACTGTAGAGCACGGGAAACTATATTCAATATCCTGTGATAAACCATAATGAGAAAGAATATGAAAAATATGTATTTATCACTGAGTCAAATTGCTGTACAGCAGAAATTAACACAACATTGTAAACCGACTATACTTCAATAAAATTGAAAACAAAATGTCAGGATGAGTGAATCATTTAGTCCATAATCGAAGGAAGTAGGTTTTCCGATAAATGAGAGCTGCTTTTCCCCTAATTTCCAGGAGTATCTTGAGCTTGAGTGGGTTGGATAATGTCCTTACAACAAAGTCTTTATATTTAACAAGAATAGATTCCTTTAAAAATTAGTAAGAGAAAGATTGGGAAGTTGGAAAAATATGTTCTTACAACTTCACTTAGCACAGTCATAGGAAAGAGCTAAAGTTGGTGGTTAAGAACATAGGTCTGGTTTCAGGCATACTAAGAACTGAATCGTTGTTAACATTTAACAAAGACATTTATATAGCAAAGAGTAAAGAAATCATTAATAGTAAGTTTATTAGTAATTTTACTAGCATATTATTTTAACTCTAGAATAATGGAGCTACAAATTAAAATCAAGCCAAGTGTTGTAGACACATTTCAAATAAGAACNGGCATACTAAGAACTGAATCGTTGTTAACATTTAACAAAGACATTTATATAGCAAAGAGTAAAGAAATCATTAATAGTAAGTTTATTAGTAAATTTACTAGCATATTATTTTAACTCTAGAATAATGGAGCTACAAATTAAAATCAAGCCAAGTGTTGTAGACACATTTCAAATAAGAACACTAATTTAAAGACATATGATGGTGTTTAAATGAAACCAAATAAAAATGGTAGCACTAATAGTGGAGATTTTAAACTTAGGTCCAGTTCCGAATCTCTGTTAAATTAAGACTGTGGAGAACCTCAGTTATCTGCTTTTGAAGTATTTAAACAGGAATAAGAATTCTTGGGTACTGTTTCCTGCAATTAAGGACTTGTTTTAAGCACTTTACATGATCTCATTGATTACTAATAAATGACATCATGAGGTATGAACTGTTACTACCCTCATTTACTGATGATTTACACTTTCAATTTCAACATAGAATTTTCTAGTTTACTCTCAAGTGAAATAAATAAATATTAGAAATGGTAACAAAAATTAACTCATAACAAACCAAAATTCTTATAATTATTTCCATTTTTCTTTAAATTGAAATGTGTAAACTAGGAAATATGATTTTTACTAATAAGTTCAGAAGAGTAAAAGTTATTAGTTAATTTCTATCACTCTAAATTGCTTTCTTAATGCTAAGTCAAAGTTCGAATGACTTAAAAAAAGTTGACATTAAGGACTTATTTTATAAAATGTGTTTCAATTCCAATAGTTTAGTCTTTAAACTTAAATTGTTCTGCAGCCATATTATTAAAGAACAGTTCAGTTCATTTCAGTTCAGTTGCTCAGTCGTGTCCGAGTCTTTGCGACCCCATGAATCGTGGACCGCCAGGCTCCCTGTCCATCACCAACTTTCAGAGTTCACTCAGACTCACGTCCATCGAGTCAGTGATGCCATCCAGCCATCTCATCCTTGGTCGTCCCCTTCTCCTCCTGCCCCCAATCCCTCCCAGCATCAGAGTCTTTTCCAATAAGTCAACTCTTCGCATAAGGTGGCGAAAGTACTGGAGTTTCAGCTTTAGCATCATTCCTTCCAAAGAAATCCCAGGGTTGATCTCCTTCAGAATGGACTGGTTGGATCTCCTTGCAGTCCAAGGGACTCTCAAAAGTCTTCTCCAACACCACAGTTCAAAAGCATCAATTCTTCAGCATTCAGCTTTCTTCACAGTCGAACTCTCACATCCATACATGACCACTGGAAAAACCATAGCCTTGACTAGATGGACCTTAGTTGGCAAAGTAATGTCTCTGCTTTTGAATATGCTGTCTAGATTGGACATAACTTTTCTTCCAAGGAGTAAGTATCTTTTAAT
>SJYT01022033.1:446618-475030 GCA_006410635.1 Cephalophus harveyi | reverse complement strand
TACCAGTGCATTTTCTTGGCAAAACTCTATTAGTCTTTTCCCTGCTTCATTCCATATTCCAAGGCCAAATTTGCTTGTTACTCCATGTGTTTCTTGACTTCCTACTTTTGCATTCCAGTCCCCTATAATGAAAAGGATATCTTTTGGGGGTGTTAGTTCTAAAAGGTCTTGTAGGTCTTCATAGAACCATTCAACTTCAGCTTCTTCATCTGAAGTTGAAGAAGTTGACCTCATTTTTATCTTATTAAACATGCTGGGCAACTGTTTCATGCTTACATTGGGACAAGCCATTTTAATGGTATGTAGGATTACTTAACAACACCAAAATTTGGTGACCTCATTTTTATCTTATTTTGTTGTAACTGCCATTGGAAATAAATATATGAATACAAACTCTGGAATTTCATTAGTTAGGCTTCTAAAAAGAGGCCTCCAGAGTCTAGTACTTTGCTTGTTGCCAGAGATCAAATCCCGGTCCTGAGTTCCTGACTCTGTTGATTTAATCAAGTGAGCATTGTGTCTGTTCTGTCTCACTTGAAAAGGATTAAAGCACCATGAAAGTGTGTGACTATGTATTTTATTATTATAAAAGCTTCAATAACACACTGATCCCTCTTTCTTACGGATTATGGATGTTTAAGTAACTTAGTAATAGGATTGGAGAATGAATTAACTAATTCTTTGTGAAGGCAGAGGAAGTAATGACAAAAAAATTCCTTAATCCCATCAATATTTACTCTTGGTAAATATTCTGTTGGAGAATGACAGGCAATTTAGGGCATTATTTTTGTGGGGGGGAGGCTCTAGGGAACCAGGGTGAATGAGAGAAGGATTGTCACTGACTGGTCATTTATCTAGCCACTCTTTCTTGAGTACTTGTTTTGTGCCACATACCATGCTAAACACTGGATACAGAGGTGAGTTAACCACAGCCCTGTTCTTCCAGGAGCACAAAGTCAAATGGAGGAATTGAGGTTTTCAAAGTGCACCCTACCAGCCTGGAAAACCTGAATTCACTTTGGTTGTGTAACACCCACAGTGACTGTAGCAGTAGTGGTGGTGGCAGCAACAAGAACAATTATTATTTGAGCTTTTCACTACCTGACAGTCTCTATAATCAGAACTTTATATATAATATTCTAATCTTTAAAGCAATCTGTTACTTAAAAATTAGGTGTTATTAGCACTTTCTACACAATAGACTAGATTTAGTGAAGTGAAGTGAAGTGAAAGTCACTCAGTTGTGTCTGACTTTTTGTGACCCCATAGGCTGGAATGTTGCTAAAGCTGAAACTCCAGTACTTTGGCCACCTCATACCAAGAGCTGACTTATTGGAAAAGACTCTGATGCTGGGAGGGATTGGGGGCAGGAGGAGAAGGGGACGACAGAGGATGAAATGGCTGGATGGCATCGCTGACTTGATGGACGCGAGTCTGAGTGAACTCCGGGAGATGGTGATGGACAGAGAGGCCTGGCATGCTGCGATTCACGGGGTCACAAAGAGTCAGACACGACTGAGCGACTGAACTGAACTGAACTGAACTGAAGGCTGAAGTCCATGCAATTCTCCAGGCCAGAATACTGGAGTGGGTAGCCTTTCCCTTCTCCAGGGTATCTTCCCAACCCAGGGATCAAACCCAGGTTTCCTGCATTGCAGGCAGATTCTTTACCAGCTGAGCTATCAGGGAAGCCCATTCTTTGGAGAAGTGCCTATTGAAATTTCTTGCCAATTTAAAAATTCGGTTATTTGGGGTTTTTGCTACTAAGTATTGTGAATTTCCAATATTTTCTGGATTCTTTACCAGCTGAACCACAAGGGAAGCCCAGGAGTACTGGAGTGGGTAGCCTACCCCTTCTCCACTGGATCTTCCTAAGTCAGGAATCGAACTGAGGGCTTCTGCATTGCAGGCAGATTCTTTACCAACTGAGCTATCAGAGAGGCCCAGACTAGAGTTCAGTTCATTTCAGTCACTCAGTCGTGTCCAACTCTTTGCAACCCCATGAATCGCAGCACGCCAAGCTTCCCTGTTCATTACCATCTCTCGGAGCTCACTCAGACTCACATCCATCGAGTCAGTGATGCCATCCAGCCATCTCATCCTCAGTCGACCCCTTCTCCTCCTGCCCCCAATCCCTCCCAGCATCAGAGTCTTTTCCAATGAGTGAACTCTTCGCATGAGGTGGCCAAAGTACTGGAGTTTCAGCTTTAACATCATTCCTTCCAAAGAAATCCCAGGGCTGATCTCCTTCAGAATGGACTGGTTGGATCTCCTTGTAGTCTAAGGGACTCTCAAGAGTCTTCTCCAACACCACAGTTCAAAAGCATCAATTCTTCGGCGCTCAGCCTTCTTCACAGTCCAACTCTCACATCCATACCTGGCCACTGGAAAAACCATAGCCTTGACTAGATGGACCTTAGTCAACAAAGTAATGTCTCTGCTTTTGAAAATGCTATCTAGGTTGGACATAACTTTTCTTCCAAGGAGTAAGCATCTTCTAATTTCATGGTGTGAAATAATTGCAAATGAACAAAATTTGTAAGTGGTATATCTCAGAAATATAGTTGCTTCTATTTGTCTCCAGAGCTATAATTTAGGCCCTTACATCATGCTTATTATATCACAGGAAGAAAATACAGTGATGACTGAGTGAGTGATTTGGGTAATGAGACACAGCAGTCTGCCATTTCTGTTGCCTGAACATTGATCAAGTTGTCTCCCATCCCATCAGGATCAGTGGCATGAAGTTGTTGCCAGGGACTTGAAGTGCATTTAACCTTCCTTTGAGAGTATGTCCATATTTTCTTGCTCTCTGCAACGGCAGGGAATATACCTGACTTCCCCCACGTGGCTCTAGAGAAAAGGTCTCTAGGGCCCCACAATCTCTAAATCCCACCTCACCTCCCTAGTCCTGATTTCCAGCCCCATGCACTGATCTGTTATTCAGCACCATGGCCAGATCCCTGGTCTCTGACAGAAGGCTGAAGCCACAAAGTGCAGGGTCAAAGTCCTTTCTTGCCAGGTGACTCTGAATGGGAAAACTAGAGCCTGTTTTCTCCTGATCAATTCTTATCTTTCTATATCAATAACCCCTCTCTCACTCTGGACACATCCTGTTCAACACCATCCTTTTTCCTTTATGTTCTCACAGCCATTCCCTTTTCTCCTCACCATGACAATCTCTCTCTCTAGCCCTCCTTTCTGTTCATTCCCACTTGATGTTCCATTTCTCACACCTGCCTACTCTTCTCTTTCATTTGCACCATTTCATGACCCCCCTCCATTCTGCTCTCCTGTTCTTTTCACATTCCCACCCTTCTCCTAGTGGTCATCCACGTGCTGTCCTCCTTTCTCCCCCCAAATCTTTATTTCTGCTCCTATATCTGTCCCAATCATTAAAAAGTTTCCACTCCTTAATTATGTTTCTCTCTCTTCTCATTTCAAAAGTTCTTCCTCTTATTTCCTTATTTTCTTTCCATTCACCCATTCACTCTGTACACTCTTTCACCTTATGTTTTTATCCTCCCTTTCCCACTACTTTACATCCTTACTTTGTTTCCCATTCCCTTTAATTCTTTTCTCTATTGCATCTTCATTTCTATGTCTCTGACACCCGGTATTCCTTTCAATCATCTTTTCATGGAAACCACACAATTATTTTTAGAACTATGGAACGTCAAAGAACAAAAGTTTAGAAGAAACTCAAATTTGAGAGTAAATTCTGCTTTTCAATAATTATTTTCTGACTTTTTGTCATATACATGAAGCTTATACACAACATGCACGTATGTACCCACACATGCACACACATAGTTAGTTATATCACATTCACTTTATTCATACAGAATGCCAGCTGTTCACTGAGTAAAACGGAGGGCAGTTTTGGTATCAACTAGAAGAGGCTTCCCAGGTGGTGCTAGTGGTAAAGAGCCCACCTGCCAGTGCAGTAGACATACGAGAACAGGTTCTATCCCTGGGTTGAGAAGATCCTCCGGAGGAGGGCATGGCAGCCCACTCCAGTATTCTTGCCTGGAGAATCCCGTGGACAGGGGAGCCTGGCAGGCTACAGTCCATAGCATTGCACAGAGTCAACCATGACTGAAGTGAGGCAGCATGCAGAAGAGTTTTTATCTTACACCCTGCTATGATTTTGCTAACTCCTAGGAATCTCTTCTTCACCTCATCCCATCCCTGACCTCACCTAAGGCTGAGACTGGACCTGTTCCAAGTAAGTACCACAATCCCCTTTGCTCTAAGCAAAGACCTTCCATCAGAAAATCACTGTAGAACTTATTAGAGTGAGAAGAGAAATAGGAATGGTAACTGGAAACATGGAATATAACTTAGATTGTAGAAAAACAAGTTAGGAAAACTTTGTGGCTCATTGGCTTACTGTAGGCTGACAATTTCAGTGCACATGTATTGTGACATCTTTTTTTCCTATAAGGTTTTGGAAAATTATTTTGAAGCTAAACCTGAATCTCCCAGTTCTAAGATGAATATTACCTAATTTTGGATTCTCCGTGATATACTGGCTTAAATGTCCTGATGCTGAGTGTGTGGTTTGACTATAGTGGATGTTATTTTGAGTCAGAATGGTGTGCTTAGTCTTACGATGGAATGAATAAAGAAAATATAGGAAAGTACTCTCATATCTCAGTTGCTATCCTTGCTTTTACTGTTTATATTTTTAATTGGAAAAGTTTCACAATAGAGAAAAATATAGTGAGACCAAGACAATGAAGTACATACACTTAATATCTAACTTTAACAAAACTTAACATTTTCCCTTTTTGGTTTCAGTTCTTATTTTGAAAATATAAACTGTTACAGATACAATCAAAATCCATACTGCTTATTTTTGTTATCCTCTACCGTTCTTCCTTCCCCAAAGAAGGCACTCACTATCCTAAATAAAATAGTCATAATATATATTATATCTGTTTTATAAAAATAACACAGTATATTCACATCTTAAAAATTCATATCTGCCGTACTTTTCTAACATCCTGAACTGGCAGTTTTCAGTTAATATGTGTTGAAGACTTAAGCTGATTATTGCACGGGGTTCTGGTTTCAAGTGCTGTGTAACATGAGTAGATCACAATTAAAATATATGTATGCAGAGTACATCAAGACAAATGCTGGGCTGGAGGAAGCACAGGCTGGAATCAAGATTGCCAGGACAAATACCAATCCCCTCAGATATGCGGATGACACCACCCTTATGGCAGAAAGTGAAGAGGAACTAAAGAGCTTTTTGATGAAGGTGAAAGAGGAGAGTGAAAAGTGAAAAAGGAAAGTGAAAAAGTTGGCTTAAAGCTCAACATTAAGAAAACGAAGATCATGGCATACAGTCCCATCACTTCATGGCAAAAAAATGGGGAAACAGTGGGAAACAGTGGCTGACTTTATTTTTCTGGACTCCAAAATCACTGCAGATGTTGACTACAGCCATGAAATTAAAAGACACTTACTCTTTGGAAGGAAAGTTATGACCAACCTAGATAGCATATTGAAAAGCAGAGACATTGCTTTGTCAAAAAAGGTCTGTCTAGTCAAAGCTCTGGTTTTTCCAGTGGTCATGGATGTATGTGAGAGTTGGATTATAAAGCAAGCTGAGTGTCGAAGAATTGATGCTTTTGAACTGTGGTGTTGGAGAAGACTTTTGAGAGTCCCTTGGACTGCATGGAGATCCAACCAGTCCATCTTAAAGGAGATCAGTCCTGGGTGTTCATTGGAAACACTGATGCTGAAGCTGAAACTCCAGTACTTTGGCCATCTGATGCAAAGAGCTGACTCATTTGAAAAGATCCTGATGCTGGGAAAGATTGAGGGCAGAAGGAGAAGGGGACGGCAGAGAATGAGACGGTTGGATGGCATTACCAACTCAATGGACATGGGTTTGGGTGAACTCTGGGAGTAGGTGATGGACAGGGAGGCCTGGCATGCTGGGGCTCATGGGGTCACAAAGAGTCAGAAACGACTGAGTGACTGAACTGAACTGAAAATATATATATACATCTAGTACAGTATTTAGCTGAATAATCCATCATTCACTGAGAATGCCTTGTAAATTCTGAAAATAATGAGTCTGTTTTGGGACCACTTTCTGCATTCCATAGGTCCATTTAGCCACATTATAGTTCACAATGTGAGTCTCAAAATGCTTCTAAGAAATAATCTAATAGAGATTTAATTATTTGGTCATAATATTATTATATTAAAAATCGATAATGACATGAATCTGCCATGGGTGTACATGAGTTCCCAATCTTGAATGTATGGCAAAACCAATACAGTATTGTAAAATAAAATTAAAAAAATAAAAATTAAAAAAATTGATAATGAAAAGATAGTTTAAGAAAACGAGTTTGGAAACGAACATACATCTAAAAATGTTATTTAAGGCCTTAATGAACATTTGGGGAGGGTCTAAGTGCAATTCCTGCCAGTGCATGGAGAACAATTTGAGAAGGCTGTGTTTTCAGAACTTGTTGGAATGAGATTATGAGGTTTTCTTGCGGTAACTGGATCCAAGGAGGGTGCATGAGCTGTGTCATCTTGAAAGGCTTCTAATTTGGGTTAGACAATCTTAGACAATTAAGTCTGGAGGGATACAGTCTGATGTCAGTCCTGAGGGAGGGTTCCGAGGGAAGAGCAAGGGTTTGAATTAGTCTTTTCTGGGAAGAATGCAGCAGTCGTTACCTGTGGGTGCTCTTCAGTGGGCTCATATGATGCTACAGGAGGAAGGTTTTATAGGTAGGTGATTACTGTAAGGGAAAAGAAGTCAAGGAGTGATTGGATATGGGGAGATGATGGGGAGAGTCCCCCTGATTTTGGTTTGGTCCATCAAAGGGATGAAAATGATGATGCTGTTAACAAACCAAATCAAATAAAAGGGAAAAACAAGCTAGTTCATGACAACCTGAAGCAATTTTACTACAAAACCCAACTATTTATAAAGATACATTTATTTATATGTTACATATTAAATGATACATTATGTTCCTTACAGGTTCATACAGAAGAAATCATGAAGATGGCCAGGTGATGAAGTGTGACTAGAAGATGAGGAGCTAGAGGCAGTGAGTATAGACATTTTTTTGTGAAGTTTGTCTCTGGATGTGACCACCGACCACTTTTGCGAGCCTCTTGCTCTGACATCCATCCCAATGAGCTGGCCATATTCTTGGAGGGAGGCATCCTCATGATGGGCCCTTGTTCCCTCATTGTCCTCTCCTATGTCTGCATTGGGGCCACCATCCTACATTTGCCCTCAGCAGCTGGTCGCCACCGTGCAGTCTCCACCTGTGGGTCCCATCTCACCATGGTTGACTTTTTCTATGGCACCATCTTCTGGGTCTATTTTCAGCCTCCTTCCCAGAACTCTCAGGATCAGGACATGGTGGCTGCTGTGATGTACACGTCCATTACACCTTTGGCTAACCCTTTTGTGTACAGCATTTGCAACAAGGATGTCAAGAGTGCATTCCATAGGCTGCTTAGAGGAGGAAGAGTGGCCTCCTGATTAGCCTGATGCTTTTGAACTGTGGTGTTGGATAAGACTCTTGAGAGTCCCTTGGACTGCAAGGAGATCCAACAAGTCAATCCTAAAGGAAATCAACCCTTAATATTCATTGGAAGGACTGATTCTGAAGCTCAAGCTCCAATACTTTGGCCACCTGATGTGAAAAGCTGACTCACTAGAAAAGATTCTGATGCTGGGAAAGATTGAAGGCAGGAGGAGAAGGGGGTAACAGAGGATGAGATAGTTGGATGGCGTCTCTGACTCAGTGGATATGGGTTTGAGCAAGCTCTAGGAGATGGTGAAGAACAGGGAAGCCAGGCATGCTGCAGTCCATGGGATTGCAAAGAGTCAGACATGACTGAGCATCTGAACAGCAACAACAAACAGCCATGCTGGTTAGATGAGGAAAGAAGTGGGCAGATTTGAGCAGGGCTGCTTTTGGAGTTGAAAGTGGGAAATGGTCCAGGCAATTTACGGAATTCCAGTTTTAGTTCTTGTTGATCTGGTGCTCGGACAGCTATGAAAACTCCCACATTCATGCCACACATGCTCAGGGCTTCCTCTTCAGCAAGCCTCCAGAATTTTCCCTCTGGCCATTTATCTTCACGGGATAGAAATGCATCACTAAGCCTGAGTTATGTAATTCCAGTTGTAGAAATATGGGAATAATGTGAAATTATGAGCTAAAGCAAAGACTGAAGTTAATTATAGTCACATTGAATTCCATGAACTGGTTTGTGGGGAGTGGGTTGATGTATTGAGAAAGTTAGTGGAAGAGAAATTTAGGTAAATAAAGATGTCAATTTCTTACCTTTTTCATTAAGTGAGCAAATAAATGCCCAGAAGTGAGTGTGAAATGGGGGCCATGATTTTATTATTCCACATGTGAGCCCCAGTTTCCATGGGCTTCTCATGGTATGAATGTCTTATTCTGATGCATGTGAATTATGTTTTGTATATTAATATTTTCAGTTAATTTTAATTTATGTTTCTTAAAGCAAAATATATGAAGAAAATGCAAGCTAAATACTTTGCTGCATAATACAGGAAACAGTGAACTATTTCACAATAGATAAAGTAAATTGGTTGTACTTAGATTTTTGAGAACTAGACATCGACCTCTATTTTGTGATCTCTTAAATTTACAGTGACAATCAAAACATTTTAAATTGATATATAATTAAATATGGCATTGTGTAAGTTTAAGGTGTACAATGTGTTGATTTGTTACATTTATATTGTGTAGTTTGATTACCAGTATACTTATAGCTAACCACTCTAGAATATAATTATCATTTCTCTTTTGTGGTGGGAACAATTAAGATCTAGTTTCTTAGAAATTTACAAGTTTATGATACAGTATTGTCTACATTTAGTCTGTTGTGCATTATTTCCAGGGCTTATGTATCTACTAGTTGTAGGTTTGTTCCCTTAAACAACATCTTCCCAATTCTACCTGTAACCCCAACTCCTGGTAACCACCGTTTTACTCTGTTTTTGTGATTTTATTTTCTTTAGATCCCACATATAAGTGGTATGATACAGCATTGTCTTTCTCTGATTGACCTAATGTAGTATAATGTCTTCATAATTCACCTGTGTTTCCGCAAATAGCAGGATTTCCTTCTTTCTCATAGCTGAGTAATATTCCATTGTATATTTGTATCACATTTTCTTTACCTGTTCATCCATTGATTGACACTTAGGTTGTTTCCCTATCTTGGTTATGTTGAATAATGCTATAATAAACATGGGAGTGCCAGGATATGCCCAGAAGTGGGATTGCTGGATTGCATGGTAGTTATATTTAAATTTTTTTGTTTGTTTTCCATAGTGGCGATACTAATTTATATGTACACCATCAGTGCCCAAGAGTTTGCCTTTTCTCCACATCTTGGCCAACACTTGTCTTTTTGATGATAGCCATTCAAACATGTGTGCAGTGCTGTTTCATTGTGGGTTTAGTTTGCATTTCCCCAATGGCTTCCCTGATAGCTCAGTTGGTAAAGAATCTGCCTGCAATACAGGAGACCCTGGTTCCATTCCTGGGCCAGGAAGATCTGCTGGAGAAGGGATAGGCTACCCACTCCAGTATTCTTGGGCTTCTTCTGTAGCTCAGCTGGTAAAGAATCTGCCTGCAATGCAGGAGACCTAGGTTTGATCCCTGAGTTGGGAAGATCCCCTGGAGAAGGGAAAGGCTACCCACTCTAGTGTTCTGGCCTGGAGAATTCCATGAACTGAATAGTCCATGAGGTCACAAAGAGTCGGACATGACTGAGTGACTTTCACTTTCACTTTCAATGATTAGTGATGTTGAACACCTTTTCATGTACTTGTTGGCTATTTGGATGTTTTTTTTTAAAAAAGAATCTACTCAGACCTTATGCTTATCTCTCTCTCTCTCTTTTTTTTTTTTTACTTTTTTAATTTTTTGTTAATTTTTAAATTTTACTTCATTTTACTTTACAGTACTGTATTGGCCTTTCTTAATCAGATGTTTTTGGTTGTTGTTATTGAATTCTGTCAGATTATGGTTTGCAAATATTTTCTCCCATTCTGTATGTTGACTTTTCAATGTTTCTTTAGCTGTGCAGAATCTTTTTAGTTCGATGCAGTCACACTTGACTTTTACTTCTGCTCTTTGTGCTTTTGTGGTCATATACAGCCACTGTCATATACAGTTGCCCAGATCAACATGAAGGGCCTTCTTCCCTATCTTCTTCTAGCAGTTTTATGGTGTCAGATCTTATGTTTAAGCCTTTAATCCATTTGAGCTAATTTTTGTGCATAGTGTAGGACAAAGGTTCAGCTTTATTATGTTTTAATATGTGCTTGTTCAGTTTCCCCAACATCATTTGTTGAAGAAATTATCCTTTCTCCACTGAGTATTCTTTGTTCCCTCGTCAAAAATCAATTGACAGGGATTTCCCTAGTGGTCTAGTGGTTAAGAACCTGCCTTGCAATGCAGGCATGGGTTTGATCCCTGGTTGGGGAGCTAAGATCCAACGTGCCATGGCACCTAAGCCCTTGGCAACTACTGAGCCCATGTGCCACAACTAGAGAGTCTGTGTACTGCATCAAAATGTCCTGCATGCTGCAACTAAGACACATGCAGCCGAAAGAAAAAAAATCAATTGAAAAGATAAATAGGTCTTTTCTAGACTCTCAACTATATTTTATTGGCCTATATGTCTATCATTATGTATGTACCATATTCTTTTTTAAGTGTATTTTTCACAAAGTGTTTATTTATTTAAATTTTTAGCTGCACCATATGGATTATTTGGGATCTTAGTTCCTGGACCAGGGATCAAACCCAGACCCTTGGCAGTGGAAGTATGAAGTCTTAACCACTGGACTTCCATATTATTTTCATTGCTGTAGTTTCAAAATAAATTTTGAAATAGAAACACATGAATCCTTTGCCTTTGTTCTTCAGTTTTTTTCAAGACTGTTTTTGGTACCCTTTCAAGTCCATATGAATATTAGATTTGCTTTTCTCCATTTCTACAAAATAGTCTGGTGAGATTTTTATCACTGATTTTATAAGCCAATTTGTGAAGCTGCTACTGTTAAGTGGCGTCAGTCGTGTCCGACTCTGTGCTACCCCAGAAGACAGAGGATGGCAGCCCACCAGGCTCCCCAGTCCCTGGGATTCTCCAGGCAAGAACACTGGAGTGGGTTGCCATTTCCAAGACTTGAATAAAATTAGGTAATTCATTGGATGATGGGTCAGGTTGCGATGAAGGACAAGCTCTGTAAGCCAGGAGACTTTGAATGCCAACAGAGGCATTTGGAAAAACAACAAAAGAAAGAAAAGAAAAAAAGAGGATGAATCTCCAGAGGCAGTTCCTCCTTCAAAAAATGAAAATACTGGCAAGTATTGATTTGGCCAAAAAGTTCATCTGGGTTTTTGAAACCCAGATGAACTTTTTGGCCAACACAGTTCCATCAGAATCAACCTTTTCAAACTCTAGCAGGTGAAAACATCTTCAAGACCCTGATAATCACAATGGTGTGATCACTCACCTAGAGCCAGACATCCTGGAATGTGAGGTCAAGTGGGCCTTAGGAAGCATCACTATGAACAAAGCCACTGGAGGTGATGAAATTCCAGTTGAGCTGTTTCAAATCCTGAAAGATGATGCTGTGAATGTGCTGCACTCAATACGCCAGCACATTTGGAAAACTCAGCAGTGGCCACAGGACTGGAAAAGGTCAGTTTTCATTCTAGTCCCTAAGAAAGGCAATTCCAAAGAATGTTCAAACTAACACACAATTGCACTCATCTCACATGCTAGTAAAGTATTGCTCAAATTCTCCTAGCCAGGCTTCAGCAATACGTGAACTGTGAACTCCCTGATGTTCAAGCTGGTTTTTGAAAAGGCAGAGGAACCAGAGATCAAATTGCCAACATCCACTGGATCATCGAAAAAGCAAGAGAGTTCCAGAAAAACATCTATTTCTGCTTTATTGACTATGCCAAAGCCTTTGACTGTGTGGATCACAAGAAACTGTGGAAAATTCTGAAAGAGATGGGAATACCAGACCACATGACCACATGACCTGACTCTTGAGAAACCTATATTCAGGTCAGAAAGCAACAGTTAGAACTGGACATGGAACAACAAAGTGGTTCCAAAGAGGAAAAGGAGTCCGTCAAGGCTGTATATTGTCACCCTGCTCATTTAACTTGTATGCAGAGTACATCATGAGAAATGTTGGGCTAGATGAAGCACAAGCTGGAATCAAGATTGCCAGGAGAAATATCAATAACCTCAGATGTGCAGATCACACCACCCTTATGGCAGAAAGCAAAGAAGAACTAAAGAGCCTCTTGATGAAAGTGAAAGAGAAGAGTGAAAAAGTTGGCTTAAAGCTCAACATTCAGAAAACGAAGATCATGACATCTGATCCCATCACTTCATGGGAAATAGATTGGGAAACAGTGGAAACAGTGTCAGGCTTTATTTTTCTGGGCTCCAAAATCACTGCAGATGGTGATTGCAGCCATGAAATTAAAAGACACTTACACTTTGGAAGGAAAGCTATGACCAACTTAGATAGCATATTAAAAAGCAGAGACATTTACTTTGCCAACAAAGGTCCATCTAGTCAAGGTTATGGTTTTTCCAGTAGTTGTGTATGGATGTGAGAGTTGGACAATAAAGAAAGCTGAACGCTGATAAATTGATGCTTTCGAACTGTGGTGTTGGAGGAGACTCTTGAGAGTTCCTTGGACTGCATGGAGATCCAACCAGTCCATCCTAAAGGTGATCAGTCCCAAGTGATCATTGGAAGGACTGATGTTGAAGCTGAAACTCCAATATTTTGGCCACCTGATGTGAAGAACTGACTCATTTGAAAAGACCCTGATGTTGGGAAAGATTGAAGGCAGGAGGAGAAGGGGACAACAGAGAATGAGATGGCTGGATGACATTACTGACTCAATGGACATGAGTCTGAGTAAACTCTGAGATTTAGTGATGGACAGGGAGGCCTGGCGTGCTGCAGTCCATGGGTTCACAAAGAGTGGGACACAACTGAGCAACTGAACTGAACTGAACTGGACTGAATAGGTGAAAATGAAAGTGAAAGTCACTCAGTCGTGTCCAATTCCTTGCGACCCCATGGACTATATAGTGCATGGTATTATCGAGGCCAGAATACTGGAGTGGGTAGCCATTCCCTTCTGCAGGCTATCTTCACAACCAGGGTCTGAACCCAGGTCTCCTGCATTGCAGGCAGATTCTTTACCAGCTGAGCAATCAGGGAAGCCCCTAATAGGTAAAGGTTTACATCAACAAAAAAACATCACCAGGAGAAAAATCACTGAAACAGGGTAGAAGATCTTCATGGAATTTTATAAATTTCCCAACCCAACCCATGGTTGGTCTTGGTCTCAACAGTCTGCATTCCCAAGAATCTCCCCAACATTCATATAATCTCATTATGGTGCTCTACATCATTCTGTTTATTTTGTACACACAGATGTGTTTAAATCAAGTATTCTGAGGTGAAACAGAGCAAAATGGCTAAATGAAATCCATCAAAAGAATTTAATTGGGTGAAGGCAGGAACTGAGAAAGTCATTGGCGAGCAGAATGGAACCATAATAACAATTGAAGTTGTTCCACTGCTGTACCATAAAGCCTCATGTCTTGCCATTAATTCAGCTGAGTTAAACTGTTAGCATTGATAACAAATACTCGATAATTATAGAAAGGCTAGGTTAGGAGAGATGGCTTCTTGAGATGCTGATATGGGAATTGAGTTCCCCTTAAGGTTTTTTCTTGTCTAACTGTTGATGTGATGCAAGGCCACTGTGTCCCCTAAGGGGTAGACCTTCCCTACAGGCACAGTTGTTTTCAGATGCTTTACAGTCTTAGCCTTAGTGAGATTTAGATATAAGGAAGGAGGAGGAGCCACCTGTGCTATCATCCCAGTTGATAAAGGAAGATACAAGGGCTCAGCCCATTCTAAATAATATCTCATCTGAACAAAATTGGAGTCTCCTGGGGTTGGTAGAATCCCAGAATGAGTGCATGTAAGTGGTGCTGCCTCACTGGGATGAGCTGTTCTATAGAAAAGCCTTTAAGGAAAATGACAAAAAGGGAATCCCTAGTTTTGTGAGAGGAGAAGGAAATGGCAACCCGCTCCAGTGTTCTTGCCTGAAGAATCCCAGGGACGGGGGAACCTGGTGGGCTGCCGTCTATGGGGTCGCACAGAGTCGGACACGACTGAAGTGACTTGGCAGCAGTTTTGTGAGAATGTGGAGAAGAAACACAGTTCCACCCAAATTTTCTAACCTGAGTGTACATTAGGTACAAAGAAAAGGTGTGATTAAGGTTACACTGTGCTGTAAGAGTAAACAGAAAGGGAATAGGAAATAAGTAAACACATAATCCTCTTGTAGAAAGCAATGTGATAGTGGTACTCAATAAGAAACACAGTTCCACCCAAATTTTCTAACCTGAGTGTACATTAGGTACAAAGAAAAGGTGTGATTAAGGTTACACTGTGCTGTAAGAGTAAACAGAAAGGGAATAGGAAATAAGTAAACACATAATCCTCTTGTAGAAAGCAATGTGATAGTGGTACTCAAAATATACCAAGAATAGAGTGAGGTTCAAATATCATAGTCAAAAAAAGCAATGGGATGGAGGAATTGACAATGATGACACAGAAAGCTATGTTTTTGAGTGAAAATAATAAAGCTTAGATGGAGAATATAGTCATGTAATTGGAGAGGGTATGGGCAGACCTTTCAGCCCCCAGGTGCAAGAAATGTGGGACAGGGGACCTAATTTATTTTGTGAGAATGTTGAAGATATATTCTTGGGACAGAGAAAAAGAGGTTCAGATTTATACATCTCAGACTCAACCTTTGTGATTCATCAACACAGGGGAAAAGACTAGAAATAGAATTTAAATCAAGAAGGTATTGTATAAAACATATCTGTACATTCAGATATTGATAAAACAGGGAAGACTATATGTTCCTTGGTGCTTTCATTAAAGAAGAAAGACAAGAATAGCACAATTGGAGTTTGGCACTTTAGCTCTCTCCTTTCTTCGGGACTCTGTATGTTCCTAAAGTACAGGTGGGAACTCGGAAATCTGAGATGTTTTTCTATCTCATTCCAGGAATGCTTCTCTTTGTTTTGTTTCCCTCCCAAATTTCAGTTTAGTTTGGTGTTTTGTTTAAATCTATATATGTGTATTTCTTCATCTCTCTCCTAAATGAACTACTCCTCTCTGTGTCTTCTAGAATCAGCATCCTTGATCTCTCCATGTTTTCTGAACAGGATTCGCAGAGCACAGATTCTGATGAGAATAATGTTAAAATATTGGAAAATAACCAAGATATAGAGATGAGTATTGAAAAAGTCAGAAGAATACTACCACAGCTTATGACTATTTTTGCATATAATTGGTTTTCAAATACAGCTTTGCTTTGCTTGAGAGAAAATGAACTCTATATTATTACATTTTAATCCTCATGATGGATAAATTTATACTCTTTGACACTCTTTCCTTCTCAAAGATGATTTTCCCTCACCCTTTCCCCATGAAGGGACTTGTTCAATATTCCTTCCTTCCCATCTTTTTTTTTTTTTCTTTACCTTCTTCTATACCTCCATGTAAATATCTATGTGTGACCACTGCCTTGAATGTATAATAGAATCATAAGAGCATATAGTTTGAGCCATATCACTGACATGGAAAAGGATATGTGAGGAAATAAAGACAAAAGAACAGACACTGGAAAACGTAAGTTTTCTTTATCTTTTAAGCTCCAGTGAGCTTTTCTTTAAAGAAAGCACCAAGAGAGATGCCCTTAAAATGGTTTTGATTCTTTATCTTAATGTTAGGGATATTATCTTTTGGTGCGTGGAACACTGGACTCACTAAAGAATAAATGAAACCATAACACATGATTTGGCACTGCCATGATAAATATTTACACAGTTAGACTAAAGTTAATGTTGTCTACTGATTTTTAGCATTTACTTGGAAGACATAACTATGCCTGCTGCTGCTAAGTCGCGTCAGTTGTGTCCGACTCTATGCGACCCCATAGACGGCAGCCCACCAGGCTCCCTCGTCCCTGGGATTCTCCAGGCAAGAATACTGGAGTGGGTTGCCATTTCCTTCTCCAATGCATGAAAGTGAAAAGTGAAAGGGAAGTCGCTCAGTCCTGTCTGACTCAACGACCCCATGGACTGCAGCCTACCAGGCTCCTCTGTCTATGGGATTTTCCAGGCAAGAGTACTGGAGTGGGGTGCCATTGCCTTCTCTGTAACTATGCCTATAACCTGTAATTTGTATGTTTTCAATCTTGACAATATGCAAATAAAGATACAGCTTTCCAAAGTTTGGGAGGGTGCAGAGGTGAGGAAGATAAGTGGAGTCTGAAGTTGATAGACTGTAGATTGAAGCAAATCATTTAAAAGCAGAAAAGCAACTAATTGAAGGGCTAAAATATCAAAAAAATTGAGGAAAAGAAGGAAGAGTGGCAATAATATAAATAAGATAAAACTTTATCTTTTATGATAAAGAGCCAAAAGACTATCTTTAATTAATAAAAACTGGCACATAGATATATAGGTATGTACCACTTTATTTAGAAGCAGAGAGGTGTGAATCACTAGAAGAAGTCAAACTAAACACACAGGTGTGTAAATGTAGGGTAAGAGACCTCTGCTTTTTAGTATATGTTCTCTTGCACTCTATTATTTTAAAATTATTTTACTCACATTCATGAGAAAATGCTGAAAATATATAAAATATACCCTTGCCCCCAAAACAACCTCAAAATGTTACCTCTTTGATGTACTGCATAAATCTACCTATAGGAAAAACCTGAGCTGAAAAGTCATAAGAATCTCATCCACTAGCAGATTATATTATTCCTTGAAAATAAATCATTAACAAAATCACCAATTATATTTATCATTGCTAGTCTCATCCCAGGTAAGTTCATTTGACTTAATGGAATAAGCACTCTCCTATGGGAAAAAGAAGTTGAGTTTCTGGACATGCAAAGCCAGGACCAGATGTTAATTTCAGTGCCCCAGCAAAGACGTAGAGACTCAGACATCTGGCCAGAGTCTGAGGATCTTTCCCTTCTCCTTCCAGCTCTGAGAAATGAAGTGTGATGGTTGAGGCTGATAAAACTACACAGTAAGTCCCCTACATGTGAACCTTCAAGCTGTGAACTTTCAAAGTGAATGTGTATCTGGTTCCAGCAAGGAACCGGAACTTGGGCCATCATCGTCAGGCGTGAGTGAAATCGCAGCTTGCCCTCCATCTCCTGTTGCTGATGATCCTTCAGTTCTTCATCTCCCACCTCATCTGCCTCCTCAAGCCAGTAACTCTTCTTCCTGTTCAGTGGATGCCAGCCCTTGTATGCCAGCTGTTGTACTGTACTACTACACTTTTTAGGCACTGTATTGTAAGATTTAAAATGTTTTCTTTTTTGTTTGCTTTTTAAAAATGTATTGTCAACCTATTGCAGTACAGTGTTATGTACCAATTGTGTTAGTTGGGTATCTAGGCAATGTTGAACTTATAAATGCATTCTTGGAAGGGAACTTGTTTGTATATAACGGGCTTACTGTACAGGATTAAGTCCAGGTTTTGTTGCTCAGATCACATAAGACCTTCACTAGAGTATTCTTTTTGCTTAAACTTTCTCACCTGTAGTTAAGTGGTTGAAAGCAGTTTCTACCATGAGTGACTGTTGTGAGAATCAAATGCCTGATATTTAGAATGCACACAGCAAGCAACAAAGACATTATATGTTCAGTGATTACTTATTATACAGTGAAGTTCAGAAAGTCCAGGACTGTGTGTGAGTTATCCTGTTGTGTTTAGTATTAATCAAATTGCGAGATTGCAAGTGGTCAATACATGAACCTGGAATATACTAAAGAATGGGTAGGTGAGTGGATGAATAAGAAATAATGGCCTGGGGGAAAAAATGAGAAAAAAATTCATTTTGGAAAACTAGGGACATCTGCGCAAGAAAAGATGTTTCCTGCAAGCTATCTCTGAGTAAATTTCAGCCTTATTTGATCTTAACACTTGCTCTTTGCGAGTGATGTGGATTGAGTCTTATGGCTGCTAGAAACAGGACAGAAGTAACAGAATTTGTTTTATTGGGCCTGTCCAGCTGGCCAGAGATGCAACCAGTTATTTTTGGGATCGTCCTTCCCATGTACCTGGTGGCAGTTATGGGCAATGCTCTGTTAATGACTGCTGCCCTCTCAGACCCCAAGCTTCAGACCCCCATGTACTTCCTGCTCAGCCAACTTTCCTTCATTGACATCTCTCTGACAACCATCACTGTTCCCCAGATGCTGGTGCACACACTGTCTGTGAACAGAACCATCTCCTTTAACTGCTGCATGCTCCAGCTCTTCTTTTTCATGGCTGTGGGCAGCATGGAAGGCCACTTGTTGGCTGCCATGGCCTATGACCGCTATGTGGCTATCTGTGACCCCTTAAGATACTCTGCCATCATCAGCCATCGCCTCTGCTTACGCATAACATTGACCTCGTGGGTGATCGTCAGCCTCAACAGCCTCCTTTATAGTGTGTTGGTCACCCGCTTAACTTTCTGTGGCAACCAGGTCACCCACTTCTTCTGTGACATCACACCCTTGCTGAAGCTCTCCTGTACCCAGCCAGTGGTCCATGAGATGTTAATATTTACTGAGGGGGTAGCCGTGGTGGTCAGCCCCTTCTTCTTTATTTTAGGTTCCTATGCCCGCATTGGTGTGGCCATAACCCACATGCACTCAGTTGCTGCCCTGCGTAAAGCCCTGTCCACCTGTAGCTCCCACATCCTGGTTGTGCTGCTCCTGTACGGCTCTGTGATCTGCGTGTACCTCCGGCCATCTTCCAGCTACGACTTGGACCAGGAGCGTCAGGTGGCCATCTTTTACACAGTCGTTACCCCTATGCTAAACCCACTGATCTACAGCCTGAGAAACCAGGAGGTGAAGGGTGCCCTGCGAAGGCTTTTCAGGAAGCTCTGTATCTCAAGCAACTTCCAACCTGGTTCCCAGGCAAACGGGGAATGGCCGCACAGCTCCTGAACCCTTTATGTAGCATCAATATTTTAACAACATTCATTCTTCCAATCCACGCCCAAGAGGTTGTTCCTTTGATTTGTGTCTGCTTTCTTTCATCAATGGTTTATGGTTTTACTGTACAGATTTTTCAGCTCCTTGGTTAAATTTATTCCTAAGGACCTGGTTCTTTTTGTTGTTATTATAAATGGGATTGTTTTCTTGTTTTTCTTTTCAGATAGATTGCTATTGTTGTAAAGATACACATCCCTTTGAGAGATAAAGGAGGTAGTATCCATAATTACACTGAAACAATAGAATCAAGGAGTTCTTTTGTGCAAACATAGGATCTCTAAGAAATTATTTTCCTTAAAGAATTTTCAGATAGATTGCTATTGTTGTAAAGATACACATCCCTTTGAGAGATAAAGGAGGTAGTATCCATAATTACACTGAAGCAATAGAATCAAGGAGTTCTTTTGTGCAAACATAGGATCTGTAAGAAATTATTTTCCTTAAAGAAATCAGAATGAAAGCGAGTTCAAAAGCCCAAGGGAAAATGCTAGGGCTTGTTTGAAGGTAGTATAGTGTAAGTGGTGAAAGGAATGGATTTTGGAGACAGACTGAATTTGTATCCCAGGTCTGTCATTACTTGCTGTGTGATTGTTTTGTGCCTATGATAACCAGTGAGCTGGTCAGGCCCTTTTGATTCTTACTATGGTTGTAAGGCACCCTCAGCAGCTCTTTGGGGAAATTTGGGAGGAGGAACTGTTTATTACTCACAGGTCCTGGAAAGCACAAGCACATCTTGGGCCACCCAATGAGGTTATGGATAAAGGGAGAGAGTGTGGGCTTGGAGTTCTGCTTTTACTGGGGATGAAGATAAGGGATTCATCTTCAAGGTTCACTATTTAATGAATGGATTTAAAACCCAAGAGTGGGAATTTCAATCACAGGAAGAATAAAATCAAGTGGCCCAAACAAACAGTTAATCTAAATCAACCAAGATCTCTAAACCAAGGAGGTGGGTGTGGCTGGCAATATGTCAGGTAGCCTTGGAAATGCATGCTTCCTCAATCAAAGCTTAAGTCAGGCTCTTGCATTACAAAAACAAAAACACAGGGCTTATTTATTTGTTTGTTTTTAATTAATTACTTAATTTATCTTACCTTACAATATTGTATTGGTTTTGCCACACATTGACTTGAATCCACCATGAGTGTATATGTGTTCCCCATCCTGAAACTTCCTCCCACCTCCCTCCTACCTCCCTCCCATCCCATCCCTTTGGGTCATCCCAGTGCACCAGCCCCAAGCACCCTGTATCATGCATCAAACCTGGACTGGCGATTCATTTCACATATGATATTTACATGTTTCAATGCCATTCTCCCATATTATCCCACCCTTGCCCTCTCCCACAGAGTCCAAAAGACTGTTCAATACATCTGTGTCTCTTTCGCTGTCTTGCATACAAGGTTATCGTTACCTTCTTTCTAAATTCCATATATATGCCTTAGTATACTGTATTGGTGTTTTTCTTTCTGTCTTACTTCACTCTGCATAATAGGCTCCAGTCAGTTTCATCCACCTCATTAGAACTGATTCAAATGTATTCTTTTTAATGGCTGAGTAATATTCCATTGAAACACAGGGTATCATCTTTGTTAATTATTAAGTTACTCTCTGCCTCAGCTATCCATTTATAAAGAAAGGAATAGAATGTATAATTAAGGTTTAGGCTGCATAAGGATTTGATGAGTACAATATATGCAAAACACCATAACAATGACCAGTCCAAATTAACTACCACGTATGTGTTTTCTATCATTATTATTATTACTTATTATTAATAGCATACACATGAAGAAATGATGGGAGAAAAGGGCAAAGAATGCTAGATAAGGGTTTGCATATCTGTATATATCCAAAGACTTGATGAAATGAAAGGCCAGAAATTAATCTGCCTCATTCTTTTTATCGACTGCACAGCAATTCATAGTATGTGTGTTGAATTAGTTTGAATTTTCTTTAAAGTCCTAAATAAGAAAGAAACCTAAACCTCAGTGGCTTATAATAACAGGCTTTTATTTCCCAGTCAAAAGTCTGGACGCTAAAGGGACAACAATGCTTTAGACCCCAGGTCAAGTTCAGATCTGTTCAATTTTTCTTATTCTGAGATCCAAGCTAAGCAGCCCTAACTAGATAGGGTGAGCTTTTCTTCTCATGATGAAAGCCAGAGCTCAAGAGGGCAAACCAAATCTTCTAAATCCATTCAGAGCTCTTTATCTGAAGCAGCATTTGTTATCCCTGTTCATAAACTGTGAGCTAACGCAAGTCCAAAGTCAAAGGGATGGAGATGTGTATTCTGTTCTCAGTGAAGCCATGGCAAGGATATGAAGGGAAGGAAGAACAGGTAGATACTATCTAACTACTAAACATGATAGTGTTACTATTAGTTGCTCAGTTGTGTCTGACTCTTTGCCGCCCTATGGGCTGTAGCCCACCAGGTTCCTCTGCCCATGGAATTCTCCAGACAAGAATACTGGAGTGGGTAGCTATTCCCTTCTCCAGGGGATCTTCCTAAACCAGAGATCGAACCCACGTCCCCTGCATTACAGGAAAATTCTTTACCATCTGGGTCATGAGGGAAGCCCCAATATTCATTGGAAGAACTGATGCTGAAGCTGGAGCTCCAATACTTTGGACACCTGATGTGAAGAGCCAACTCATTGGAAAAGACCCTGATGCTGGGAAAGACTGAGGTAGGAGGAGAAGCAGGTGACAGAAGATGGGATGGTTGGATGGCATCACTGACTCAGTGGACAAGAATTTGAGCAAACTCTGGGTGATAGTGAAGGACAGGGAAGCCTGGCTTGCTACAGTCCATGGGGTCGCAAAGAGTCGGACACGACTTATCGACTGAACAGCAACACTGGACATGACAAACCAAAAATTTCATTAGTATGCATGAAGATCATTTCTAATTTTTTACTGTCATAGACAATAATATACTGAATCTAAAATATATGTGTGTCTTTACACATAAAATATATGTTTATTCATTACATATGTTTATTTTTGTGATAAACTCCTAGAAGAGGAAGATATCTAAATACAAAATTTTTGATGGAATTGCCCAATTCTATCCATTTTTTAAAAAATATTATTTAATTTACTCTCTTGACCATTTCTTCACCTTGAGAAAATTCTTCCCATGGGAGGTGAGGGGATTCTTAGAAGAGTCTAGAGTGCTAAGAAGTGAGGCTAATCCATGGGTAAAGAATGAAGATTAGTAACAAAACTAAAGTCAGAGAAGGAGGAAGGTGGGGCTGGGAGGCAGGAAATGGAATTCAGAAAAAATTTTTTTGGTATATAAGATACTTACTGGCAAATGTTAGTTACTAACCACAAGTTGGCTTTATCTTTTCTTATCATTTTATAAGTGCCATGGCTCTCAAAATCACTGCAGATGGTGACTGCAGCCATGAAATTAAAAGATGCTTGCTCCTTGGAAGAAAAGTTATGACCAACCTAGACAGCATATTAAAAAACAGAAGCATTACTCCACCAACAAAGGTCCACATAATCAAAGCTATGGTTTTACCAGTAGTCCTGTATGGATGTGAGAGCTGGACTATAAAGAAAGCTGAGGGCTAAAGAACTGATGCTTTTGAACTGTGGTTTTGGAGAAGTCCATCCTAAAGGAAATCAGTCCTGGGTGTTCATTGGAAAGACTGATTTGAAGCTGAAGCTTGAAAATTTTGACCACCTGATGAGAAGAACTGACTCATTGGAAAAGACTCTGATGCTGGGAAAGATTGAAAGCAGGAGGAGAAGGGGACAATAGAGGATGAGACGATTGGATGGCATCTCTGACTTGATGGACATGACTTTGAGCAAGCCCTGGGAGTTGGTGATGGACAGGGAAGCCTGATGTGTTACAGTCCATGGGGTCACAAAGAGTCGGGCACGGCTGAGTGACTGAACTGAACTGATGGCTCCCATTACCTTGGAAGATTTATTATCCTGGTGCAAAAACTAAGGCAGTATAGCTTCTCAAACCCATTTCAGTGCTGTAAATTTTGACCAAGCCTTATATATATACATATATATAAGAAACTTTTATTCTAGCTCATTACACAAAAATTATTACAATTTTATTTCCTTCTTGACTTTGTGCCTATAACAATCCATATTCTATGACAGAAACTTTATCTAGAGAGATGGACCAAATTGACTTGTACTTGTGACATCTGCTTCATGTCCTGGGAGGCCACTTTCACTTTTCCTTTTGATCTTATACCCACAAAACTGAAGAATCAACATTACTGTTGGCCACACCACACATCATGTGGGATCTTAATTCCCCAACCAGGGGTTGAACTCTGCCCCCCTGCCTTGGGAGCATGGAGTCTTAACCACTGGTCTATCTGGGAAGCCCAAGAATCAACATACTGGTAGACGTCTTGGCTCTTGGACCTGTTCCCCATGTCCAGCATTGATTGGTGAGCAAACACATTGCTGTTGTTCAGTTGCTAAGTCATGTCTGACTCTTTGCAATCCCATGGACTGCAGCACACCAGGCTTCCCTGTCCTTCACTATCTCCCAGAGTTTGCTCAAACTCATGTCCATTGAGTCAGTGGTGCCATCCAATCATCTCATCCTCTGTCACCCCCTTCTCCTCCTGCCTTCAATCTTTCTCAGCATCAGAGTCTTTTCCAAAGAGTTGATCTTCTCTTCAGGTGGCCAAGGTGTCAGAACTTCAGCTTCAGCCTCAGTCCTTCCAGTGAATATTCAGGACTGATTTCCTTTAGGATTGATCTCCTTGTAGTCCAAGGGACTCTCAAGAGTCTTCTCCAACACCACATTTCGAAAGCATCAATTTTTCAACACTCAGCCTTTTTTATAGTCCACTTCTCAGATCTGTGTATGGCTACTGGAAAAACCATAACTTTGACTATATGGACCTGTGTCAGCAAAGTGATGTCTCTGCTTTTTAATATGCTGTCTAGGTTTGTCATAGGTTTTCTTCCAAGGAACAAGCATCTTTTCATTTCCTGGCTACAGTCACCATCTGCAGTGACTTTGGAGCCCAAGAAAATAAAATCTGTCAATGTCTCCACTGTTTCACCATCTATTTGCCATGAAGTGATGGGGCCAAATGCCATGATCTTTGTTTTTTGAATGTTGAGGTTTAAGCCAGCCTTTTCACTTTCCTCTTTCACTTTCATAAAGAGTCTCTTTATTTCTCCTTCACTTTCTGCCTTTAGAGTGGTATCATCAGCCTTGTGGCAAAGGGCTTTTCATATCTCAGTGAAGCTATTAATCATGCCATGTAGGGCCGCCCAAGATGGACAGGTCATAGTGAAGAATTCTGACAAAATGTGGTCCACTGGAGAAGGGAATGGCAAACCACTCCAATATTCTTGCCTCAAGAACCCCATGATCCATGAAGCAACACCTTCATGGATCACAAGAAATACATAGTAATAGACTAATTCCACATTTCAACTATAGAAAAGGTTAGGAGAATCCTGAGACAGAAAGAGGTTAAGTAATCCCAGAATAATGCAGCTCATCAAGGTTAAGGAAGTGCAAGTTGGAGAGCTGTGACAGGTGATCAATTCTGAAGCAACTGTAGCTCCTAGCCCTATAGTGGACATTTGTCATTACGTCCCTCTTCCCATTCCACAGGAGTTCCCCCATTTCCTTTGTCTTGGCGGGGGGCAGAACCTCCCTTATTTTTATGGAAAATAAAAGTAGCAGCATTGTTTTTCCAGTTCCCTTGGGAATTAGAGCTTGGGTGAGTGACCAAGACTTGGCCAATCAGACGCACCACTTTATTTTGAATCTAGAGGTGTTGATGCAGAGAATAAGAAGTGAGTGCTCTTTCTGGAGGTGATCACATCTGTTTTTCAGGCCTCTAACGGCTATGCCCAGTGACTATTTCTGGTAATGTTGGTGGGGATTCAAGTGGCATGGAACAGAGTTTGGTAGCTACAGTGGTGAGACCTCATCATACCAGTTCTGGGATATGATTTTGACTATGGTTCTCCCTGTATGACCTTTCTTATTCTTGTCCATTTTGCTGAACTTGTTGGCTTAGTCTTCTTGGAAATTCATGAGTTTCACATATGCTTTCAATAAACTTGTTTTCTGCATGAATAACCAGAATTAGTTTCTGTTGCCTGCATCTAAGAACTCTGAAAGTTACAATCCTGGTGTTAGATATCAGGCCCACAGAACACCATCAGCTGTAATTAAAACCATGTCACTGATTTACACTACATACATAGCTCCGTGTACTTTGGGTTTAAGAAATATTTCTAGGCAATATCCAATGAGAAAACTGTGAGAAATACCTAATATTTCTGGGAAATTCTAAAGGAAACAGATATTTGAGGGACAAAAATCTTTCATAGATAAAGCTTGAAATCATAGATAAAACTTGAAACTGTGTTTTGGGGTTTTATCTAAATGAAGAAGTCCAGATCCTGTTCATCCATTTCCTGAAGGCTCCCTTGACATTCTTGTTCCTTAGGCTATAAATGAAGGGGTTCAACATGGGGGTCACTACTGTGTACATGACAGTCAGGATACGACTCCCGGCCACTGAATAGCTGGTAAGGGGCCGGAAGTAGACCCATGTGAGGGTCCCATAGAATATAGCCACCACAGTGAGGTGGGAGCCACAGGTAGAAAAGGCTCTCCACTTGCCTTTGGCTGAGGGGCTCTGGAAGACTGCTGAGATGATGCAGGCATAGGAGGCCATAATGATGGCCAGAGCTCCACTGACAACAAGGACTCCTTCCGTGTGAATCATCAAGGTGTTGAGGTGGGTGCTGGAGCAGGAGATCTTCATCAGAGGGTAGAGGTCACAGAAGAAGTGGGGGATCCTGTTATCTGCACAGAAGATCAGTCTGCCCATGAGAAAGGTGTGCAGCAGGGCATGAAGATGGGAGAGGATGTGGCACATGACCACCAAGTGTGAACACAGCTTCCTGTTCAGAATCATACAGTAGTGGAAAGGGTGGCAGATGGCAATGTATCTGTCATAGGCCATCACAGCCAGGAGGAAGTTCTCCATGGCTGCAAAGCAAATGAAGAAATAAGTCTGTGTTAAGCAACCCATGTAGGAAATGGCCTTGGTAGAAGAGAAAATGTTCTGCAGCATCTTGGGGACAGTGGTGGAGGTGAAGCAGATGTCTGCCAAGGCCAAGTTGCTAAGAAAGACATACATGGGAGTTTGGAGGCGTGGAGCAGAGATAATCAGGATGATGATGACAGAGTTGCCAGAAATGTTGATGGTATACATGAGCAGAAAAAGAAGACAGAGCGGGATCTGCTCTTCCTGGTGGGTAGAAATGCCCAAGAGAACAAAATGGGACACACTGGTCCAGGTGGTATTGTCCATCTATTACCATTAAACAAACAGGATTATTATTATTTTTAATTGAGATGTAATTGATATATAACTTTACATTAGTTTCAGGTGTACAACATAGTGAGTCAATAAGTGCATGCATTATAAAATGATCACCACAATAAGTCTAGTTATTATCCATACTCATACATAGTTACAAAATTTGTTTTTCCTTATGATGAGGGCTTTTAAGATTTATTCTCTTAGCAACTCTCAAATATGCAATATGATGTTATTTTTTTAACTGTAGTCACCAAGCTGTATATTACCTGCCTATTATTTATTTATTTTATTAACTGGAAGCTTGATGAGCCTTTGAATCCCTTTCACTCATCTTGTCCATTCCCTCACTCCCCTGCTTCCAATCTTTTCTCTATGAGCTTGTTTTTTTCTTTAATTCCATGTATAAGTGAGACCATAGAGCATTTGTCTTTCTCTGTCTGACTGTTTCACTTATCATAATACCCTCAAGCTTCATTCATGTTGTTGCAAATGGCAGGATTTCTTTATTTTTTATGGCTACATAGTATTCCACTGTGTATGTGTTTATGCCTTCTTTATCCATTTACCCAATGATGGACACCAAGTTGTTTCCATGTCTTGGTAACTGCAAATAATGTTGCAATGAACCTGGAGGCTGCATATATCTTTTAGAATTAGGGTTTTGTCTTCTTTGGATAAATATCCAGAAGTGGAATTGCTGGATGATATAGTATTTTTAATTTTTAAAGGAGCCTACATACTATTTTCCAAAAAGAATTATTTTTATAGACCTGGATATCTGAGCAGTCTGTTTAGTTACTTTTAGTTTTGTGCTCCAGGGTAAACTACACATGGGATAACTTGGTATTGATAACAGGATCAAGTGCTTAATTATTTTCCAAAATAATGAGATATGGATTTTTCATTATCAGTAGCATCATCACTATCACCATAAATAACATTTATAGAGCACTTACTTTGAATCAAGGACTTTGCTACATCATCATATTTGATTCTTACAATAACCCCATGAGGCAAATATTATTATTATTATCATATTCATTATTATTCCAGTTTTACAAACTAGAAAATGGAGGCATAGAATGTTTAAACTCATAAAGGGCAAAATCAGAACTTAAAGACATATTTGTCTGACTCCAGAGTATGCTAGTGACAAAATATAATACGACTTCCCAAATTAAAACTAAGACATCTAATTCATGGCAATAAAATTGCTAATGGGCTACATAACCTTGTTAAAAGAGATTTCATTCTTCTACAAGTGGTTGACCAGTTTTCCCATCACCACTTGTTAAAGAGATTGTCTTTACTCCATTGTATATTCTTGCCTCCTTTGTCAAAGATAAGATGCCCATAGGTATGTGGATTTATCTCTGGGCTTTCTATTTTGTTCCATTGATCTATATGTCTGTCTTTGTGCCAGTACCATACTGTCTTGATGATTGTGGCTTTGTAGTAGAGCCTGAAGTCAGGCAAGTTGATTCCTCCAGTTCCATTCTTCTTTCTCAAGATTGCTTTGGCTATTCGAGGTTTTTTGTATTTCCATACAAATCTTGAAATTATTTGTTCTAGTTCTGTGAAAAATACCGCTGGTAGCTTGATAGGGATTGCATTGAATCTGTAGATTGCTTTGGGTAGTATACTCATTTTCACTATATTGATTCTTCTGATCCATGAACATGGTATATTTCTCTATCTATTAGTGTCCTCTTTGATTTCTTTCATCAGTGTTTTATAGTTTTCCATATATAGGTCTTTAGTTTCTTTAGGTAGATATATACCTAAGTATTTTATTCTTTTCGTTGCAATGGTGAATGGAATTGTTTCCTTAATTTCTTTTTCTACTTTCTCATTATTAGTGTATAGGAATGC
>SJYT01022033.1:418458-444698 GCA_006410635.1 Cephalophus harveyi | reverse complement strand
TTTTTTAATAATATTCATTTATTTATTTGACTGTGCCAGGTCTTGGCTGTGGCATGTAGGATATAGTTTCCTGACCAGGGAGAACCTGGGTCCCCTGCATTGGGACTGGAGGGCCTAGCCACTGGATCACCAGGGAAGTCTCTTGTCACTATATTTAAAGTGTGGTTTCCAGAACTGAGCAAAATTCTGTGAGTCTGGATTCTCATTACAGGTAAACATAATGATTTGGTCTGGCCATCATTCATAGCTTTTTGGATGGAGATCAAAGTCGGCAGTCTGTGTCCAAGCTAGCTCTGTCCATGGCTAGCCCAAGAATTTTTAAGCTTCACAGTTCAGTTGTTGAGAGGAAAAGGGCAAGGAGTTAAGCGCTGCCTGGTGGAAGGCACTTTCACATGCTTTATCACATGTAACATATAGTAATCCCGACATACTTCTAGCCACACCAGTCATTTATTATCCTCATCTCACAAATGAGTAAACCAAGGCTTCAGTTCAGTTCAGTTCAGTCGCTCATTCGTGTCTGACTCTTTGCAATCCCATGAATTGCAGCATGCCAGGCCTCCCTGTCCATCACCATCTCCCGGAGTTCACTCAGACTCACACCCATCAAGTCAGTGATGCCATCCAGCTATCTCATCCTCGGTCGTCTCCTTCTCCTCCTGCCCCCAATCCCTCCCAGCATCAAAGTCTTTTCCAATGAGTCAACTCTTTGCATGAGGTGGCCAAAGTACTGGAGTTTCAGCTTTAGCATCATTCCTCCCAAAGAAATCCCAGGGTTGATCTCCTTCAGAATGGACTGGTTGGATCTCCTTGCAGTCCAAGGGACTCTCAAGAGTCTTCTCCAACACCACAATTCAAAAGCATCAATTCTTTGGTGCTCAGCCTTCTTCACAGTCCAACTCTCACATCCATATATGACCACAGGAAAAACCATAGCCTTGACTAGACGGACCTTAGTCGGCAAAGTAATGTCTCTGCTTTTGAATATGCTATCTAGGTTGGTCATAACTTTTCTTCCAAGGCTTAGAGAGATATAACAATCTGCTCAGCATCACTCAGTGTTTAGTGGTTTGACTGGACTTCATACTTGTGTCTGGACATGTTGAGTGCTTATATGTGTAAGGCTCTACCACACCGCCCTTTCATTGCCTAAACTTCTGCCCCATGAAAATGAATTTATTCATCACTCCTAGTCTATCTGCTTTCATGTCCCAAATTAAAGGATGTCACCATGGAAGCACACAAGAGAGTAAGCTTTAGATGTTTCAATGACAAAAATTTGGAAATTTGTAATATGCCATTGAACCATCCTGAATTGATTTCAATAGGATATGATGATGAATGAGAACTACAAGTTGTAGTCGCATTGACTGAGCACTAACTATAAACCAGGAAGTGTTCTGAGAGCTTCAGATGTGTGTTTCTCATTTGGTGATCACAGCAAGTCTATGATCAGTTGAAGCTCAGAGGGATTCTGTGAGATGCTGAAAGACACTGAGTTAGTAAGCAGTAGAACTGATATTTGAATTCAGTTCTAGCTGACCTCAACATCTATGCACTTAACCTTGGGCTGTACCGTCTCTTAAATGTCATCTTCCCATTCCAGTTCCCACTTTCCTTTTTGTTCCTTCCTTTCCCACTCTGCTGTCTTATGCGCTTGGCCAGTGATAAATGTCTACCCCCCCCTTTTTTTTTCCTAGTTTAATCCTCATTATTGAACTTGAGAATAGATATTACTGTTCCTACTTTCAGATCAGGAAAATAAGGGCTGGGGGATGAATTTGCTTTCCCAGGGACACAGAGCATAGGGTTGGAGTCAGGTTGATTATAGACCTGTCTCACTCAAAAGCAAGGCTCTCTCTACCCCACTTCACCCATTTACACCTCTTTTTTTCTCTTCCTGCATTTGGGTCCCTTTTGTTAGTCTGTCACTGTAATTGAACTCTCCAGATTGAATCAGTGGTCCTGAGTCATGGCTTAGGAAACATGGGAAGGCTGGAGAAGGGACTGAGCTGTACTTGACAGTCAGCAGGCTATGGCCGGTACCTGGGGCAATGTCCATATAGCTCCTGTGACAGCTGCTCAGAAGCTAGAGAGAGCCCCAGAGGTGGGGGCAGAGGGACTTCCTGGAACCTTGGAGTCCTTGCTCTCCTCTGGCTGGCAAAAGTCATTCTGCCTGACCCACAGCGCAGCATGTCAGCTCCTGACATGAAGTGTGGGGCATGTGGCTGTGCAGTCAAGACTGGGGAACTGCGAGTGAAAAGTCTTGCTTTATAGAGAAAGATGTAGACAAAGAAAAAGCAGGGTGGGGCACGGGAATGGGTCTGGTGCCAGAAACTGAAAGATTTGGGCTTTGGCCCCAGGTCTGCCATGAACACTCTGAGATCTTGGAAAAAATCACTTCATTCTTGGAGACCTCAGTTTCTTCATCTGGGAAATGGGATGAATAATCCCTGCTTTTAATGCAGAAGCTTTGTAAAATAACAGAGGAGACTATGGACATAACAAGTCCTTTAACAAGTCTTATGAGACAGAGAGAAGTTTGTTTTATGTGTCTACTTGGAACTTGGTTTCTGTCTAGCATAGGTCCCCATAACTTCTGACAGTCTGATCCATGGACTGGTGATAATAAAGCATTTCATTCCAAAGAGACCTAAGCATTTGGATAATGTGACAGTCTATTCTTTGGGCTTCTCTGTTGGAACATTAATGCCCAGATGTGAAAAGAAATATCTGGGTCAGTTGTTAAGCAAGACAAAGTAGACAGCCTTGAACAGGGGCCGATTTTTGGGTCACTCAATGACTGGTGATAATAAAGCATTTCATTCCAAAGAGACCTAAGCATTTGGATAATGTGACAGTCTATTCTTTGGGCTTCTCTGTTGGAACATTAATGCCCAGATGTGAAAAGAAATATCTGGGTCAGTTGTTAAGCAAGACAAAGTAGACAGCCTTGAACAGGGGCCGATTTTTGGGTCACTCAAAGCTGATTACCTACAATCCCTCTCTGCCTGATTGAGGTCTCTGGAATTCCATTAAATAGTTTCCTTTTTCACTCAAGAAAATGTTCCTGAAAGGAAACACTCTTGGCTACGTAAATCCATTCATTTTTGTGGTTCTGTTTTAATGAGGGGAGGGGAGAGAGTTCACCAAGATCCAGAATATCTGAGGATGGCATAGGGAAGAGACACCGTGAAGGGAAATTAAGGGGAAACGATGACCCGTGGAGTCAAAGACAAACATCACAATGCACAAAACGTTGCGTGAAGGATCAAATTTGAGAAAGTGATCCTCCCTCCAGAATTTACAGGGAGCCTGTGTAGGAATTGTCTGAGGGGCTGTGTGAGTGTGGAGTCCTCAGCAGACACTCACCTCACTGTGGACCCTCCCTGGGCTGGAATAGGCTGGGCTTGGTGCTTTCATCATCCCTCAGGTGGCGTGTGTCATCCTGTTGTGACAGCAGCTTGGATCTGTCTGCTCAGGGAAGACAGAGCAAGTTGCCCAGCGTGGAAGGAAGAAAGACCTTAGGGAAGGGCTGACGGGGTTGAGCATTAAGACTCCTGGGAGGTGCTTCTGCTTGGCAGGGGCAGGAAGGCATGTCTGGGAAAGGCATCGGGAGCTTTTTTTATTACATGTTTTTGCATGAACTCCATGGCTCCCACCACTTCATAGTCCCAAGTGTTTCTTCGTCCAAACTCACTGCCTTCTCTGGGGACTGAGGCCCATGAAGCAGTGCTTCCAATATTAGCGGGAATATTAGTGTTAGTGACTGTGGCTTGGCAGCTTGGCTGATCCCAGGAGAGGAAGCCAGAACCTAGGGGATCATCCTGGACATGGAGTTCTCTGATCTGTGCTCCAAAATTTGACTGTGAGGTGGAATCTCAGAAAAATCCAGGTATGGTCAAGGCAGACCTGAGTCCTTGAAGATGTAGCCTCTTGTTTTACATTTCTTTCAGGTAACACACGCTTATTTTAAAAAACATTTAGGGACCTCCCTGGTGGTCCAGTAGGTAAGAATTCACCTTCCAATGCAGAAGACATGGGATTGATCCTTGGTCAGGGAACTAAGATCCCACAGGCCCTGGAACAACTAGACCATGTGCCACAACTGCTGAGCCCTCGTGTTGCAACTAGAGAAAAGCAACGAAGAGCCTGGACACCACAACTAAGGCCCAACACAGCCAAATAAATGAATAAGTAGGGAAAAATACTCAGAAAAAAAAATAGCACTGAAACAGGTATCAAATGAAAAGTGAGAATCTGTTTCTTATCGTTCTCATCTCTCTCTAGGGGTAACAGTTAGAGTTTTGACCTGTACACCTTCAGACACTTTTCTATGTACATATATATATATATATATATATATGTAGAATTTTGATTTTACAAAAATGGGATCATTTGTTCTGGAGCTTTCTTTGTTTCTCTCACCAATATATCATGGACCTCCTATATCACCATGGGATCTACCTCATTATTTTTTAAAGTATTTAATAGATTAATAGATGTACCATTAGTAATACATGGTACATGTATTACTAATGGTACTACTCATGCCACTATCTCCTTTTTTTGGTGGGTGGGGGGGGAGAGATGATTACAAAAGCAATGCTGCATGGAGTTTTTTAACAGGCATTTTTGTGTACATATATTTTCTAGAAATGGAAATGCTAGATGGAAGTATTAATGGAGGAATTAAAAAATACTTTTCGATCATTTAGTTTCTTATTTTAAAAAAAATTTCCAGCTATATTGTTGCCTCCTTTTCCCTATGTCATTGCTATGCTTTTATTATTGATTTGCAGGAGTTATGCTTTGACTATGAAATATTCTCAGGTTTTCCTTCTTGACCTGACTTACAACTATAATTATTCTCAATGTCCAGCTCAAATAGACATTTTTATCTTTTACTTTCACTCTCTGTTCATTCTGGAAACATAAATCATTAGTTTCCCTAGAACATGAAACAGAACATTTCTTATCATCTTTCATTTTTGTCAGCTCTCAAAAATCTGAAACGCACATGGACACAGACATAACTGAATGCATATAGTTAGCAATAATAACAGGTTATATATGTTGAGTGTTTACTATGTGCCAAGCATTCTGTTTAAAGTGTTCAAATGTTTTTATATCATTCAGTCCTTTCAGTAGCTACATTAATTACCCTCATGTTCATTGCAGCATTATCCATAATAGTCAAAATATGAAAAAAACTTAAATGACTGTTGATAGAGAAAATGTGGTATATATAAACAGTGGAATATTTCTCAGTTATACCAAAGAAGAAAATTCTGCCATTTGTGACAACATGGATGGACTTGGAGGGCTTGATGTTAAATGAAATAAGTCAGACAGAAACAGATAAATACTGTATGATCTCAATTATGTGTGAAACCTAAAAACGTCAAGCTCATAGAAACAAAGAGCTTATGCCCAGGTGTGACGTGTGATGTCCAGGGTGTGGGTAAAATGGGGAGAGTTTGGGAAAATGCTATACATTTCCATTTATAGAACGAATAAGTTCTGGGTATATAATGAACAGTATGGTGACTGTAGTTAACAATTCTGTGTCATATACTTTAAAGTTGTTAACAGTGTAGATGCTAAATGTTCCTAACACCCATACCCACACACATAGAACATAACTATGTGAGGTGATGGATGCGTCACCTGACCTTTACTGTAGTCATGATTTCACCATAGATGTATATCTGATCATCAAGTTCTATACCTTAAACTTCCACAAACATTATATGTCAATTATACATCAGTAGCACTGTAAAAATTTTAAAAAAATTAAAAATGGGCAAAACCAAACTATAATGTTTAAGTACATATGTGTATGTGGAAAAATTAAACAGAAAGCAAGGAAGGGAAGTAATTGACATAAAAAGTCAAAGAATAACTTTACCCTATGGAGAAGAGAGGTGTAGCACTTTGGCAGAGTCACAGATAACTGTTTTATGATGTCATTTATATGTGGAATCTAAAAAGTAATACAAATGAATCTTTATACAGAACAGAAACAGACTCGCAGACATAGAAAACAAATTTATGGTTACCAAAGGGCAAAGTGAGAAGGGGAGGGATGAACTAGGAGTATGGGATTAACATACAAATTACTATGCATAAAATAATTAATAGAAGTTTACTGTATAGCACAGGGAACTATATTCAATATCTTCTAATAACCTATAATGGAAAAGAATCAGAAAAGTATATAAGTAAAACTGAATCACTTTGCTGTACACCTAGAAAGAATGTTCCTAAAGTTTTACAGTGTGAAGTGGTGGACTTTGGTTCTGACTTGTAACTTCTGACATGGTCTTGCATTCTTGTTACTATAACACTACATATTATTAGAACTGGGAACATGTATGCAGGGTCTTCAACTCATATAACGCAATCACTTTATTTTACAAATAAGGAAACCAAGGCTCAGAGATGTTAAGTGATTATCCAGCTATCATACACTATATAATGTCAAAGCCAACATTAATTGGACTTGTTGATGATAATAATTGTGGTGATAGTACTATTTCTGATAGTACTATTTCTGTGTCCAAAACATTTTGTAATAATGATATTAATAATAGAGAAATAACATTTATTATTTATTATGTATCAGGATTCATGTTAAGGATTTTTCTATTCATTTAATCATTTAATCTTCACAATTTCCCATTAAGTAAGCATTGATGTTTATTTTACAAATAAAAAAACTGAGACTTAAAGAGAAAAAAAAATAAAGCCAACATTGAAACACAGAACTTATAGCCCCATCCTTAATCTTCTATAGATCACTGCTTGTTTAAGATAACGTATCAGATTATTTCCTTTATATTTCATTCTACCAACCACAATCACTCCTGTATTCTTGGACTAGAGATATCTTCCATAGTTCCTTTGTGACTTCAGCGAAATAAGAATTTCACTTTCATTTTCATCATGTACATATATATACATATACACAAGCCCCCTACCTGTGGACTTCAGGTAGGCATCTAGTGAAAATAAGCAAGAACCGTTTTGAAAGTGAGTAGTAAACTGCTCAGAGCATAGACACTTCACAGGGATGATTTGTGGTTACTGGTGTCAGTGGTTCCTTCCCTGAAATGTAAATATGAGGAAAAGACAAGTCTCAGGTTCAAGGACACTATAGTGGTTAGACTCTTAGGAGACCATTTTTCAACCCTCAGCTCTGAGTCTTGGACCTTTCAGTCCCAAGAAAGAGTGTTAAACATGTTTCTTCTGAGTATTTTCCCCAGTGCCCCCTTTATATCCCTGTTTCTCAGGCTGTAGATGAAAGGGTTCAACATAGGGGTCACCACCGTGTACATTACTGAGAAGACTCGGTCCTTTCCACCTGAAGGGGATGATGGAGGGCATAAATAGACCCCAATAGCTGTGGTGTAAAACAGAGAGACCACAGAGAGGTGCGAGGTGCAATTGGAAAAGGCCTTTTGCTTACCCTTTGGGGAATCGATTCCTAGGATAGCCAATGCAATGTAAAAGTAAGATGTAAGGATGCAGACAAAGGGTCCAATTAACAGTGTTCCTGCCACAAGGATGAGCACCAGGTCATTGACATAAGTGCTGGAGCAGGCCAGCTTTAGGAGTGGGACCAGATCACAGAAGAAGTGGGGGAAGACAATGGGGCCACAGAAGGAAAGCCTGGTCACCAGGAGGGTGTGCACTAGGGCATGGAAGGTAGTGACCACCCATGACCCAGCCACCAACAGGACACAGCGTTGGGAGTTCATGGTAACGGCATAATGGAGAGGTTGGCTGATGGCCACGTAGCGATCCAGTGCCATCACAGCCAGGAGAAAGTTGTCCAGATCTGCAAACAGGCCAAAGAAATAGAGTTGTGTCAGGCACCCACCATAAGAAATCCGTTTACTTCCTGAGCCAATATTATTGAGCATCTTGGGAATGACTGTAGAGATAAAACCAATGTCAGAGAAGGACAGGTTGGCCAGGAAGAGGTACATGGGGGTGTGGAGGTGCACGTCAGAGCCAATGGCCAGGATGATAAGCAGGTTGCCCCAGATGGTGACCAGGTACATGCCCAGGAAGAGCCCAAACAGGAGAGGCTGCTGCTCTGGGTGCTCAGAGAGGCCCATGAGAAGAAATTCATACGTGCCCGTCTGGTTTCTTCTGTCCGAGTCTGGAATTCTGTATGAAATAAATGTTATTATAAATAGCAAGAAAGTAACATAATGCTGTGTTAGAAGTGCTCTGAACCCCTGTTTAAAAAAATGAAACTGGTTTGACAATTCTGTTTTGGTAAAGCTTCGATTTATAATTGTACACATTTAAAAAGACAATTTGGATCATACTCTATAAAGTTATAGATGGATGTCAGCACTTGATCAGGTATCCAAAGCTCCTTTGAACTATTTCAACCATCCCCATGAAACATGTCAGGTACCATGTGAAAGTGTTCTTTGAGTTGCACTTTGCTTTTGTTTTTTTCATATCATTTTGCTTTATTCACTGAGTAATAGCACAATCAAGCAAACAATTTTTAACTTAATAAAAAAAATAATGTTTATAATACAATGACATGTAATAATTATAAATAAAATAATTATATAATTAATTTCCAATTTTAAAAGGTAGAATTTCAGAATAGCATGTGTATTTATAACTATTTTTGTAAAATCGAAACACACATGTTGATATGTGAGTAAGAACAGTGAAAGAGCACATGTTAAAGCCCAATAAGCCATCTAATACAACTCGCATTTTATGAATGAGAAAATGATAGACTCTTAAAAAGATGCTGTAATCTGCTGAAGACCCACACTACAGCTGGTACCAGAAACAGGTTTCCTGCAACTATTTCCAGCAGACCACTCTGTTTCCCTTGACTGACTGAGAAGGGGGAAGTATAGCCAATGACTTACTGTCTGTCCCGAGGCGGGCCAGGAAGGGTCATCATTTCTTCACGTTAAGACAGAGGTTTGACTCTTGGGCTCTCAGTTCTCACTTGTCAAAAGTGGAGAAGCCATATTTGATGGCCAGATGAAAAGATGCCTCCTCTCCTCTGTTTAAGGAGGAGACAGGGAGCCCTCATCTGCTCCAATGAAGAAGAAAGGAGGGCAGGCCACTCCATATCCTTAGTCAACCAGACGGAAGAGAAGCCCAGGAAAAGAGAAGTTATCTGCGTTTAGTGTTGTCACAGTCCCCAGAGCTGCCTGGGGGAAGCAGCAGAGACTCTGGGAATACTGGTCTCTAAAGGACCCGTTATGGGAAAAACCTTGGTTCCTTGCCCAGTCCCAATCCTCAAACTCTAAATGAACTTACTCTGTGACTCAAAATTCTCTTATCCTCTCTGAACTTTGGTTTTCAGGTAAATAAGTCAAAAATATTCTCCCCCTCAAAAAATAGTCTCCCAAAATAGAAGGGCATTTTTGCCATTCTATAATAAAAGTACATGAAGTAGTACCTCATTTTGGTTTTACTTCTCATCTTTCCAATTCTTAATAATGTTGAACACATTTTCATATGTCTATTACTGCTACTGCTACTGCTAAGTCACTTCAGTCGTGTCCAACTCTGTGTGACCCCACAGACGGCAGCCCACCAGGCTCCCCTGTCCCTGGGATTCTCCAGGCAAGAACACTGGAGTGGGTTGCCATTTCCTTCTCCAATGCAAGAAAGTGAAAAGTGAAGGTGAAGTCGCTCAGTCATGTCCGACCCTCAGCAACCCCATGGACTGCAGCCTACCAGGTTCCTCCATCCATGGGATTTTCCAGGCAAGAGTACTGGAGTGGGGTGCCATTGCCTTCTCATGTCTATTGGTCATTCTTATATCTTCTCTTTAGAAGAGTCTGCCTATTTTTATTGGGTTGATTATCTTTTGATAATGATGTATAGAAATTTTAATACTATTTATAAGGGATATATTTTATAATTTTTCTCAGCAATCTTGATTCCAGCTTGTGCTTCTTCCAGCCTAGCATTTCTCATGATGTGCTCTGCATATAAGTTAAATAAGCAGGGTGACAATATACAGCCTTGAAGTGAAGTGAAGTTGCTCAGTCATGTCCGACTCTTTGCAACCCGATGGATTGTAGCCTACCAGGTTCCTCCCTCCATGGGATTCTCCAGGCAAGAGTACTGGAGTGGGTTGCCATTTCCTTCTCCAGGGGATCTTCCCGACCCAGGGATCGAACCTGGGTCTCCAGCATTCCAGGCAGATGCTTTAACCTCTGAGCCACCAGGGAAGCCCTTGACGTACTCCTTTTCCTGTTTGGAACCAGTCTGTTGTTCCATGTCCAGTTCTAATTGTTGCTTCCTGACCTGCATACAGATTTCTCAAGAGGCAGGTCAGGTGGTCTGGTATTCCCATCTCTTTCAGAATTTTCCACAGTTTATTGTGATCCACACAGTCAAAGGCTTTGGCATAGTCAATAAAGCAGAAATAGAAGTATTTCTGGAACTCTCTTGCTTTTTCCATGATCCAGTGGATGTTGGCAATTTGATCTCTGGTTCCTCTGCCTTTTCTAAAACCAGCTGAACATCTGGAAGTTCACAGTTCACATATTGCTGAAGCCTGGCTTGGAGAATTTTGAGCATTACTTTACTAGGATGTGAGATGAGTTCAATTGTGCAGTAGTTTGAGCATTCTTTGGCATTACCTTTCTTTGGGATTGGAATGAAAACTGACCTTTTCCAGTCCTGTGGCCACTGCTGAGTTTTCCAAATTTTTACATACAGGGTAGCTATTAAGAAGTCTGATGTGAATATGACTACTGTTCCTTTGTAGGAAAACTTCCTTTTCTCTCAGAATTTTCTCTCTGACTTTGAAATTCTTAAAATCTATTAAGCCTATGGAGGTTTTTATTTTCATTCCTTTTTGTTACTTTACAGATTCTTGACATATGAAGTTGTTAATATTTAACTCTGAATAAATCTGTCTCCATTATTTTTCTAAATCTCTTCCTTAAATTTTATTTTTTGTTCTTCTTGGATTCATATTACCTTTTTTATTACTCTTTCTTTTATTTTGCTTATGGAATAAGTTGTACTTTTTCTAAAAAATTGGAATATAATTGCTTTACAATGTTGTGTTAGTTCCTGCTGTACAATGAAGTGAATCAGACTTATGTGTACATATATCCCTTTCCTCTTGGACCTCCTTCACATCACCCCCATTCCAGCCCTCTAGATCATCACAGAACATAAAGTTGAGCTTCCTGTGCTTTATAGTAGTTTCCCCTCACTATTTCACACAGGGTAGTGTGTATATGTCAATCCCAGTATCCCAATTTGTTCCACTCTCCCCTGCCCCTCTTGTATCCAAATGTTTGTTCTCTGCATCCCTATTGTTGCCTTGGAAAACTAAGATCATGGCATCTGGTCCCATCACTTCATGGGAAATAGATGGGGAAACAGTGGAAACAGCATCAGACTTTATTTTGGGGGGCTCCAAAATCACTGCAGATGGCGAGTGCAGCCATCTGAAATTAAAAGACTCTTACTCTTTGGAAGGAAAGTTATGACCAACCTAGACAGCACATTCAAAAGCAGAGACATTACTTTGCAAACAAAGGTTCATCTAGTCAAGGCTATGGTTTCTCCAGTGGTCATGTATGGATGTGAGATTTGGACTGTGAAGAAAGCTGAGCACCAAAGAATTGATGCTTTTGAACTGTGGTGTTGGAGAAGACTCTTGAGAGTCCCTTGGACTGCAAGGAGATCCAACCAGTCCATTCTGAAGGAGATCAGTCCTGGGTGTTCATTGGAAGGACTGATTTTGAAGCTGAAACTCCAATACTTTGGTCACCTCATGCAAAGAGTTGACTCATTGGAAAAGACCCTAATGCTTGGAAGAACGGGGGGCAGGAGGAGAAGGGGATGACAGAGGATGAGATGGCTGGATGACATCACCGACTCAATGGACATGGGTTTGAGTGAACTCTGGGAGTTGGTGATGGACAGGGAGGCCTGGTGTGCTGCGATTCATGGGGTCACAAAGAGTAGAACACAACTGAGTGACTGAACTGAACTGAACTAGCCAGTGCAATTAGGCAAGAAAGTAGAAGTCATCAAGATTAGAAAGAAGAGAGGAAAACTTTATTTCCAGGTGGTTTTATATATATAAGATTCTAAAGGATCCCAAAACAAACTATGAGAACTAATAATAAGTTCAAAAAATTGCAAAGTACAATATACAAAAATCAATCGCATTTCTATACATTAGCAAGGAACAATGAAACTAACAAAACAATTCTACTTACAATAGTACCAAAAGAATAACATGCTTATGAATAAATTTATCCAAAAAAAAAAAATCAGTGCAAAATTCATTCTCTGAAAGCAGCATAGTATTGTAGAAATAAATTAAAGGTATAAATATACCTATGTTCATAGCTTAAGAAACATAATATTGTTAAGGTAGCAAGACTCCCCAAACTGATATATATATTCAATATAATTTCTGCCAAAATCTCAGCTGGCTTCTTTGCAGAAAATAACAAGCTGATCTTAATCTACATATGCAAATTTAAGGAATCCAAACTAACAAAAAATATCTTGAAAGAGTAGAACAGTGCCAGGATTCATATGTTCTGATTTCCGATTTTGAAACTATATAAAACTGTGGTAATCAAGAAAGTATGATGCAGGCACAAGGACAGATGTGTAGATCATTGGAACTGAGCTGAGAACCCAGAAGTAATCCCTTACATTTATATACATTTGAATTTTCATAAGGTGTCAAGACAGTTCAGTGTGGGAAAGAAACATCTTAACAAATAGTGCTAGGAAAACTAAACATATACAAAAGAATAAATTTGAGCTCCTTTTCCCCTATATACACAAAATTAACTCAAAATGGACTATATTCCTAAAAGTAAGAGCTAAACTATAAAACTATTACAAGAAACATAGGACTAAACTTCTAAGACCTTGAGTTTGACAAAACCTTTATAGGCCTGACACAAGTACCATAAGAAAAAAAAAATTAAATTTCATGAAAATTAAAGCCTTCATGCTTAAAGTAATATTATCAAGAAAATGAAAAGTCAGCTCACTTTTCATGGGAGTGAGAAATGGGAAAATATTTGCAAATTACATATCTGATAAAGGACTTGCTTCTAAAGTATATATGTATACTTTTTACAACTTGTTAGAAAAAATCCAGTTTAAAAGTGGACAAAGGATCTGAATAGACATTTCCCTGAAGAAGATATAAAGAAGGCCAATAAGCACATGAAAAAATGCTCAGTATCTTTAGAAAACTAAAAATCAAAACTACAGCGAGATACCACTTCAATCTCATTAGGATAATGAAAACCAAAAAGGAAAACAATTTCAAGTCCTGGTGAGGATATGGAGAAATTGAAATCTTCTCATATTCCTGGTGGGAATGTAAAATGGTATGGCTACTTTGGGAAACAGTCTGGTAGTTCCTCAAAAGTTAAATATAGACTCTCCATATGATCCTTCAAAATCCAATCTTAGGTATATATCCAATAGAAATGAACACAGGCCCACAAAAATTTCTACACAAATGTTCTGAGCAGCAGTATTCAGAATAGCCAAAAGAAACTGTAAAGGAATTCAATGTCTAGCAACTGAAGACTGCATAAATAAAACATGGTTTGTCCATGCAACGAAATATTATTTCTCAATGAAAAAGAATGTAATGCTGTTTGTATGCTACAGTTTTCTCACTTTAAAGATGACAGCCCAAGCTGTTTCATATGTTCAATGACCTCCCAAATAAAATAACAATAATTTGGTTTTGGTTTTTGTCAAGCAGAATCTAAAATTTAAATGAAAGGAAAAAATAGTCAAGACAACATATTTAGTCATTTGATTTATAATAAAAATGATATAATGATTTTGTAGTTTTAGTGGAGAAAGGATGTAATTTTCAGTAAATTCTTGTGTATCTATTGTATATTCATATGGAAAAAAATTAATCTGAATCCATATCCAAAACATACATAATAAGTGAATGCAATATATATATATATATATATATATATATATATCCAAAAAAGGAGTCATAGCTAGCATATTTAAAGAATTCCTGGAAAGTAATTTATAAAAGCAGACTACCCAATAAAACAGCAGCAAAGAACTGGGAAGAGGTCCTTTGTAAAAGAAGATACCCAAGTGATTAACAAGCAGAGGCAAAGGGGACAAACTATAGGAGTTATCAGACACATGTAAATTAAAATCATAACACAGTTCTGCAAACCCATAAAAATGTATGCAGTGGAAAAGACGGATGGTATAAATGTGGTGAGGAGGTGGACCAGTGTTTCACATGTTATAAGGATGATTGGTACAAACACTTTCATTTTCTGATGCAAACTATTAATGCTGACAATATGCATTCATTGTGAACCCCAAACTCCATTCTTAGGTATATATACAAGTCCCAACTGGAAACAATCCAAATATCAATGAAAACGAGAATGGATGAATACATGAAGGCATATAGACACGTTTGAAAACTATAAAGCCTTGAGACTGAGTTAGCCATAGTGATACTGAAGCAAAAAAGTGGACCACAAAAGAGTATTTATTGTATACTTTATATAAGGACAAAAACATCTAAACTCATAAACAGCATTAGAGATCAAAATAATGGCAATAAAATAATCCGATTAAACACATGGTTTTAAAGTCATCCATGTCTGAGACATGTAAGTAAGGGCAGTTACTTGATTTCTTTGGACTTCTGCATGTGTGTGTGTGATAATTCGCTTCAGGTGTGTCTGACTCTTTGCAACCTTATGGACTGTAGCCTGCCAGTTTACTCTGTCCATGGGATTCTCCAGGCAAGAATAGTAGAGTGGGTTGCCATGCTCTCCTCAAGGGGATCATCCCCACCCAGTGACAGAATCTTTGTCTTGTATGTCTCCTGCATTGGCAGGCATGTTCTTTACCACTAGTGCCACCTGGAGAGCCTGGGCTTTTCTTTGCTTCTCTGTAAATTTGGAAAATGTTAGCATCCTTAAAGAGGATGGTGCTGAGGATTATATAAATTGCACATTAAAATTGTATATTAATTAATACCAGCTGTAATTGATATGATTCCATAGATAAAGCAGTTTGGTAACTCCTTCTGAATTCCTCACACATGAAATAAAGAAATTTGGTGGTAGTAAGAAAATTCATATGACTATGTGTTGATATCAGTACAAGATAGAGAATATTACTGAAGAAAAATATGGAGGCAAGAAAACTAAAATCTCAGGGAAGTGGATTCAAAGACTCACAGCTTGCAGTGACCATCATAGAAGGGGTTGGAATTTCAGTGCAGAAACATTAATACATAGAATTCAGAGAGCAGATAGGGGAAAAAATCAGGTGAAGAAAAAGATGAGAGAAAATATAAAATGAGACTGAGAAAAATGGTGTCAGATAAGATTTGTCCAAGTTACAACTTCTAAAGGAAACATATTTTACAGCCACATGAGTGCCCATGACATAGGGAAGGAATTAACGATAGCCAGGGGTGCCCATGGTCCTGAAAAATTTCTGAAGAGCATGTTTCATATCCTTATTCCTCAGGCTGTAGATGAAGGGGTTCAGCATGGGGGTGACCACCGTGTACATCAATGAAGCAACTATGTCCTTGACTTTGGAGTTGCCTGATGAGGGGAAATAGTATACACCTGCAATTGTGCCATAATATAAAAACACTACAAAGAGGTGAGAACCACAGGTAGACAAGGCTTTGAAGATTCTTGTGAAGGAGGGGACCTTCAGGATGATGGCTGCCATGCGGATATAGGAGCCCAAGATACCACCCAAAGGCAAAGTGAAGATCAGTCCGCCTTCAGTGAGGATGAGCAGCTCATTGAGGGACGTGTTGGAGCAAGAGGACTTGAGCACAACAGCGAGATCACAGAAGAAGTGAGGGATGACAGTCCCTGCACAGAAAGTCAACTGGTCCACAAGGAGGGTGTGCAACAGAGCCTGGGCACAAGCAGCGAGCCAGCACCCAGCCACTAGGATGACACAAAGCTCATCCCTCATGATGGCAGTGTAGTGGAGAGGGTGACACACAGCCACGTACCTGTCATAGGCCATCACAGCAAGAAGAAAGCTGTCAAGGCAACCAAAGAATATAAAGCAATACACCTGTGAAATGCACCCTGCATATGTGATAGCTTGGCATCGAGTCTGCATGTTCATGAGCATCTTAGGGAGGGTGACAGATGAGAAGGAGATGTCAGTGAGGGCCAAGTGGCTGAGGAAGAAGTACATGGGGGTGTGGAGGCGAGGGTCCAGCCTGATGAGCAGGAGGATGAGCAGGTTGCCCAGCACCGTGGTCAGGTACACGCCCAGGAACAAGGTGAAGACCATGTCCTGCTGCTCTGGCCGAATAGGGAGCCCCAGGAGGAGGAACCTGGACATGCTGCTCTGGTTCTCAGGTCTCATACCGTGCTGGGGATAAAGGGGGTTTAGGAACATCAGGAAGAATGGTAGGGAATATATTCTGAACTTCATTTTCTGAGAAAACAATGAATTTTTAACTATCTTCCTATTCATTTCTAGCCCCTGTGGATGCATGCATCCTTGCTCTATCCCAGTCTGGATCCAGGAAAACATCACACCCAGAAGTAGCCAATAAGACCTCATTGCACAAAGGCCAGAGGATGTTTGCTGTTTCATTCAATCATTATTTATTGAAGATTGAGTCTGAACCCTGCCCTCTACTCAGGATTGAAAATGCAGCAGTGAAGAAGAAAGGCAAGGTCCCTTTCTTCTGTGAGAATATTTTCTATAAACATGCTGGGGTAGTTTATGCCAATGAGATGGAGCCAAACCATAATACTTCACTGTGGCAGAAATAGTAGATGAGTCTCTATAAACTGATCTCAAGTGTTTCTGGGCTGAGGTGGTGGTATTGAGCCTTGTAAAACACCTCCTGGGACCCTGGTTAGTGCCGTTGACCTATAGCTATAAACTCATTGGTCCTCTAGAAATGGCTTAACACCACTTGATGCCAGGATAGCTCCCAAAACAAAATAGTCCACAGACTATCTTTCATAATGATGGTGAACACTTACAGGATTATACTATGTTACCAGCACTATGCTAAGGGTTTTTCATATATTATTGGCCTTCCCTGGTGGCTCAGATGGTAAAGAATCTGCCTGCAATGCAGGAGACCAGGGTTTGATCCCTGGGTAGGGAAGATCCTCTGGAGAAGGAAATGGTAACCCACTTCAGTATTCTTGCCTGGAGAATTCCATGGACAGAAGAGCCTGGTGTGCTACAGTCCATGGGGTAGCAAAGAGTTGGACACGACTGAGCAACTAACGCTTTATATACATTTACTAATTCAATCCATATGTCAGCCTTACAACAAAATCTTTATGGTATTAAGAATTAGTGTTCTTTCTGCTTTTAAGTTTTTAGGAAATGACAACATAAATGATATCAATTTCACAGGCACGTAGTTGATGTAGCCATCAGAGATGGGATGTATATGTATTCACATATATATGGTAATATGTGTGTATATATAAATACATAGATGGACTGTATAAAAACATATATGGAAACTGGGGCATATGCATATGTGTATATATCCCATACAGATATAGATTGAACTATATTCATATACATACATACATACACATGAACATACCACACATATGTATAAGAATATACAAATAAGTATATTTGCATATACAAAGTGAATATACTTTCACTTTCACTTTTCACTTTCATGCATTGGAAAAGGAAATGGGAACCCACTCCAGTGTTCTTGCCTGGAGAATCCCAGGGACAGGGGAGCCTGGTGGGCTGCCGTCTGTGGGGTTGCACAGAGTTGGACACAGCTGAAGCGACTTAGCAGCAGCAGCACACAAATAAGAATATATAGGAATATATATGCATTACACATATAAAATTGCCATTTTCTGTAGGTTAAAAATGATCAACTATTAGTTACTTCATGTAGTTCAGTCTAATACTATTCGTGTGATCAGATTCTGTGCCTTTAATATGGAAGCATCTCCGTTGTCATGGGCGCAGGATACTCTGTGTTGTTTGAGGGCTGCAAGGAAACTGAAACTGTCCTGAATTATCTTAGTGCTCTGTCTAGATAGCTCCTTTCATTCATATTTGTATACTTTCCAGATGTCAAAAGGCTCTCACATACATTAGCTTATGTTTAATCCATGGATAATTATTGAGAGTTTGTGAGCTTCCATTTTATAGACATGTAAACTGAAATAAAAGAATTAAGTTGCCGCCAAGGTCTTGCACCCGTTTTTTTTTTTTGGGGGGGGGGCACTCCTGCACTCTAACTTCACTCAGCAGGGTGCCTAGTGTCTCTTTGCTGGGACGTTAAATGAAGCAAAGAGATACAAAACTTTGAGAGACTCAGTCACTCTCAGGTGTCTGAAAATGAGGATGGTTCCTTTACAAGAAACAGTCACTTGGAGCATTGGTTATATCAGTGGATGTTACCCTAGAAGAAGGTCACATAAGGAGATATTTGAGGTCATGGGTGCAAGTCAGGAGCCCTCAAACACACATAGAAATCTATCTATCTCATGCACATACACACACCCTGCTGATCTGAGGATACCTGTCACCTGTGTCTGAGACTCATTCCAGGGGAAGGATAACTAGTCTGTGGTTCAGTTCGTAAACACTCATATATGTACAAGTCATAAATAACACACAAAGCAAGACATATACAATGTACAATCATGTGTCATCCAACAATACACTCACAACACACCACTGGCACAGCACGACACACCTGATAAAAATACATAAACACCACATACACATAGCTCATCACTATACATACACACCATCAAAAACACACAAGGCCAATTACAAATCAAAAATCTCACAAGACACACACCAACAACACACATGCACACCCAGTCACACACTCACTACAAGCAGCACACACACACCTTAATTGAGGTTTGCTTGTGCCCCAAATCCTTGCGAGGTGAAGGCAGTTAGCATGGATAGGCTAAGCCTATTCACCACCACCACCAACCTGTGCCCATGGTGACGCATGCACAGACAGAAGCAAACAACACACATTCCGGCTCTCACTCACGAGTGTGTCACCCACGAACACAGGTTGGACACACTCTAAGCTCTGGTTGCCGAGTGGAGGTTGAGCCCTATCTGACCTTGCTTCCTTGGTGAGATCGGGCATCTGCTCCAGCAGCCCCGATGCTGAGCACTCACCCTGAGCTGTAATGCCTGCCTGGTGGGGGACATGACCCATCATGACAACAGGAGGCAGATATTTAAGATCATGGGCACCACTCAGGAGCTGCTAATCGCATGTTAAGAGGCTGATAACTAGATCTCTGTGTGCTAAAACAGGCCTGGACTGGGTCTAACTCAGGAAGAGAATCAAGCTCTGAGTCAGGTACAGAGGACACACACACACACGACTATCAAACAACATGTACACAATCATACACAACCCCCACACACAAACTACCAAGCAACAAATACACAAGCATACACGATACACACATGACTATCAGACAACTTGTACACAAGCATACACACACACACACACACATGAACACAGACATACTCACACTCAAACCCAAATAGATCCTTCGGCAAGTGTGGATTTCCAGCTCATTCCGACCTGTGCTTGTCATGAGTTCAGACACCTCTTTCAGACTGTTGCTTAAATCCTCAGCTTTTCTTCATAGTACAGGAGGAGCTCTAGTGGATTAATCAGCCAATTTCTTACTACCATTTTGGGAGTATCATGTCCAGGAGCCAGAGGGGACTGGAGGAGTCACAGGGGAGACTGTCTCTAATGCCAGGGCTGACTTGCATTCCTTCCTTCTCGGGCACGGTTTCAAGTTCAAACACCTTGGGCAGAGTTCCAGCTGGGACTCAGAATTTTTTAATTTAATTTTTAAGTGATTTCAGACTTAGAAAAATGTTGTAAAGATGATAAATGAATTCCTGTATGCCCTTTACCCACATTCCAGAAAGGCTAATATTTTACCATGTTTTGCTTTATTATTAATATGTATGTATGTATCAAATATTCACATTGAGAATCTTTGATAGGTATAACAACACATATATTCAAAGGCATATGATTTCGTTCATATGTCAGAGACATCTGAATAACTCAAGACAGGAAGATAATTTAAGAGAAAGTTTATTACTCACACTAAAGGACTCCTGGGGAGAGCTGGGTGTGAGCAAGCAGGTTGGCTTTGACAAAGTAGAGAGAGGGTTTGGGAACTCTCAGTGGTTAAGGAGTGGGACTGGGGAAAATGTTCTGCTGGAGGGACAGATCATGTGCTGTGCTCTCTGATTAACTCTGTATTGAGTATTCACATACTACAACATGTACCCTTCAGGGGACAAATGCCCGCTTGGCTGACAGCAGATAATCTAAGGGACTGTCAGCAACCACAATTGCCAGGGAGCACTGCCTTTCAGTCAGGGCTTCAAGGGTGGTGGCAGGCAAACAGTATATTCAAATATTATTTTGGATATTTCTTGGTTGGTATTGATTATTTTATTTTATTGTACAATGTTGTGGCTTCCACAGCAACACTGGTGACCCCCATGTGGTCAGCAGAATAAAGCAATTGGCAAGAATATAATATGCTTGGTGGTGAGAAGGTGGTTGGTGAGCTTTGTTTATGGGCAGGAACCCAAAATGGAGATAGTGTGAGTTAGATTATGAGGAGAAGCCTGAGTAAGAGGCCTAAATCAGATGAATAGGGGACAATAGGCACCATGCAGGAAGATACAGGACTTGGGATGTGCACATATATGAACTGGATGAGGGGGGTCTCTTTCAAAGAGAGTTATAAGTACCACCTTTTGTATAATCTCTGACATGTCTATCTTCTCTCCCTTTAGAAGGTGTGGTGGCATGGACCAGAACAACCAGTCCAGTGCCACTGAATTCCTCCTCTTGGGTCTTTCTGAGAGGCCAGAGCAGCATCCTCTCCTATTTGGCATCTTCTTGGCCACGTACTTGGTCACCATGCTGGGAAATCTGTTCATCATTCTGGCCATTGGCTCTGACCCCCACCTCCACACCCCCATGTACTTCTTCTTGGTCAACCTCTCTTTGGCTGATGCCAGCTTTTCTTCCACCAAGGTTCCCAAGATGCTGGTGAACATTCAGACTCATAGTCAGACCATATCCTACGGGGGGTGTTTGGCTCAGATGCACTTGTTCATGACATTCGGGGCACTGGATGACTTCCTCTTGGGGGTGATGGCCTATGACCACTATGTGGCTATCTGCCAGCCCCTTCACTACTCCTCACTCATGAGTCCTCTTGTGTGCGTGCTCCTTTTGGCATCATGCTGGGTTCTCACCAAGCTGGCTGCTCCTCTTACATACCCTGCTTATGGCCAGGCTTTCTTTCTGTGCAGACAGCACTATCCATCACTTCTTCTGTGATGTGGTCCCTCTGCTGCAACTCTCCTGCTCAGATACTAGCATCAACCAGGTAGCCCTGTTTACTGTGGGCTCCATGATACTGACTGGTCCTCTCTCCCTGATCATCCTGTCATACACACGTATAATCTCCAACAGTCTCAGGGTCCCATGGCCTTCTCCACCTGTGGGTCCCACCTCATGGTGGTCTTCTTGTTCTATGGCATGGCTATCAGAGTCTACCTGTGTCCTCCTTTATCAAATTCTGGGGGTGAGTACAGGCTTGTGGCTGTGTTTTACACTGTAGTGATACCGATGCTGAACCCTTTCATTTACAGCCTCAGGAACAAGGATATGAAGGTGGCATTGAGCAGGCTTTTGGGAATTCACACATATTTACATATAAACACATATTTACAATCATTTTATAGAAAATGTTGCAAAAGTGTGTGGGTACATACAGGTGTAAATTAATAATTCCCTCTGGGTGGGTGAATCCAGGAAGATTTCACCCAGAAGGAAACATTTGTAATGGGCCTTGAAGTGAGGGCAGATCATTGCAAAACAGAAAATAGAAGTTTTCAAGGCAGGAGAAATATCTGAAAAGATACAGAATAATATCAAGAAAAGGTGAAAATCTATTGCCATATATATGAGGCAACATGAGAATCTAATGTTGCTGATCCCAGGATCTTCAATCATTCTGTTGATATCAACTTGATAAGGTATGCAGACTGGGAACTGCCGCTTAAGATGGCTCCTGGTCATTAATTCATTAGTTAGTGTCTGCTTTATGATTCAACTGACCCTCAAACACTAAAAAGCAAGGAAGGGTGGTGAAATCAATATTTGTCTAGACTGCAGGCAGCAAGAAAAGTCAGGGGTTTGCCACTTTATTGTAACCCTGATTGGCATCAGTAGAAAGCATGGAGAGTAACAGAGAATTATAATTGCTTCCATCATTCAAGGAGAAGATTGTCCAGGGTCATGATAGAGCCTTAGTATTGAGACACATCCCCAATATCTTTTTAAACTTGGAAACAATTTCCCGGTACCAGAGATTCACTCACTAGGAAAAAGTTAGGGTGGACATATCACTTGTGCATTCACAATGGCAAATGTCAAGCTTCTCTCTGACAGCAGGTGGAAGGGAAGAGAGAAGTTGAGAAAGAGAAAAAAAGAGAGAGAAAAGAAGAGAAATTTCAGTATTATTTGTATTTTACCCAGAATTTGCTGATTATAAATATCACTGTGATAAGGATTTTATGTGTTATCATTTATATGAATTGTCACAGCAGCCTTAGATGATAGTTACTGTAGTTGCTATCAAATATTATTCATGTGTTTATATTTGGAAGCAGACTCAGAGTTGTTGTCAGAATTTGCTGATTATAAATATCACTGTGATAAGGATTTTATGTGTTATCATTTATATGAATTGTCACAGCAGCCTTAGATGATAGTTACTGTAGTTGCTATCAAATATTATTCATGTGTTTATATTTGGAAGCAGACTCAGAGTTGTTGAGAATTTGTTGAAAGTCACACAGACAGTGAACAGTAAATCTAACTTATAAACCCAAGTATTTCTGATACTAATGTAAGTTTTACTTTCATTTAAAAAACTATTTTAAAAATCTGAGTTTATCTGTGAGATCTCAGTAGGATCTGAGTTATCTGGGGAAGAAATATGGAGTGCAGTACAGGTTCCAAATTTCCTCATACATTTTATTTAAAAATCCTCTGCAGATTGTTAGGATATATCCTTAGCAGCATCCTTAGGGGGATGCAATAATGAAACTGATACAGTTACATTTTAATGCAGATCTAACATGGAGAAGGCAACGGTACCCCACTCCAGTACTCTTGCCTGGAAAATCCCATGGATGGAGGAGCCTGGAAGGCTACAGTCCATGGGGTCGCTGAGGGTCGGACATGACTGAGCGACTTCACTTTCACTTTTCACTTTCTTGGATTGGAGAAGGAAATGGCAACCCACTCCAGTGTTCTTGCCTGAAGAATCCCAGGCATGGGGAGGCCTGGTGGGCTGCTGTTTAGGGGGTAGCACAGAGTCGGACACGACTGAAGTGACATAGCAGGAGCAGCAGCAGCAGCATGGATTGTTGCCATATTGCTGAAGAAAGATGATGGTTTCATGAAAGAAACTTGGTGAGAGTCTCAAACAATGTGGTCCCAAGTTCCCTTCTCTCTGATCATGTGGCTTGATTCACAAGCCATTGCAGGATATCTAAGTAAAGGCTTATGCTCAAGCAGAGGGTGTGCACCCCTGAGGAGAGAGAATCTCTGGGCCTGTTTTACACTATCATTCTCCAGCTTCTTATTTGCTTTACCTTGTTTTCAAATCATTTGCTTGTATTGGGAGAAGTTGTTGATTAGAACTGTGTATGTGAACAATATGAAGGAAGAAAATCTTTTCTTCTCAATTACTAGCTTTCTCTCTTTTTTTTCCTTCCTTCACATTGTTCACATACACAGTTCTAATCAACAACTTCTCCCAATACAAGTGGAGAGTGAAAGAGTTGGCTTAAAGCTCAACATTCAGAAAATGAAGATCATGGCATTCGGTCCCATCACTTCATGGGAAATAGATGGGGAAACAGTGTCAGGCTTTATTTTGGGGGGCTCCAAAATCACTGCAGATGGTGACTGCAGCCATGAAATTAAAAGACGCTTACTCTTGGAAGAAAAGTTATGACCAACCTAGATAGCATATTCAAAAGCAGAGACAGTACTTTGCCGACTAAGGTCCGTCTAGTCAAGGCTATGGTTTTTCCTGTGGTCATGTATGGATGTGAGAGTAGGACTGTGAAGAAGGCTGAGCGCCGAAGAATTGATGCTTTGGAACTGTGGTGTTGGAGAAGACTCTTGAGAGTCCCTTGGACTGCAAGGAGATCCAACCAGTCCATTCTGAAGGAGATCAACCCTGGGATTTCTTTGGAAGGAATGATGCTGAAGCTGAAACTCCAGTACTTTGGCCACCTCATACGAAGAGTTGACTCATTGGAATAGACTCTGATGCTGGGAGGGATTGGGGGCAGGAGGAGAAAGGGACGACAGAGGATGAGATGGCTGGATGGCATCACTGACTCGATGGAAGCGAGTCTGAGTGAACTCCAGGAGTTGGTGATGGACAGGGAGGCATGGCGTGCTGCGATTCATGGGGTTGCTAATAGTTGGACACAACTGAGTGACCGAACTGAACTGATGTGTATTCATGTCCATTGAACCAAGTGTATGCATTTCAGAATCACATATCTCGGTTCAAATTCTGACTCTGCCACTTGCTTCCTGTGGAAATAATTAGCTATTTCAGGTATATAATTTAGCCTGTTTGAACCTTTGCTTTCTCTTCTGCACAATTNGAACTGAACTGATGTGTATTCATGTCCATTGAACCAAGTGTATGCATTTCAGAATCACATATCTCGGTTCAAATTCTGACTCTGCCACTTGCTTCCTGTGGAAATAATTAGCTATTTCAGGTATATAATTTAGCCTGTTTGAACCTTTGCTTTCTCTTCTGCACAATTTTTGCCTCAAAGTCTCATGTTGTCTATTGCTGAAAATAATGAAGATCTAAATAAATTTACACAACACAGAGTACTTTGAGATTGATATATGCAAAGAATTCACCTGCCAGTGCAGAAGATGAGATGCAGGAGATGTGGGTTCTATCCCTGGGTTGGGCAGATCCTTGTAGAAGTAAATGGCAACCCACTCCAGTATTCTTGTCTGGAAAATGCCATGGACAGAGGAGCCTGTCAGACTACAATCCATGGGGTCGCGAAGATTCAGACATGGCTGAGCAACTGAACACATCCACCCATTTAAAATAGACAACAAGCAAGGACCTAAGAGGAGAGTGAAAAAGTTGGCTTAAAGCTCAGCATTCAGAAAACGAAGATCATGGCATCTGGTCCCATCACTTCATTGAACTGAATCACTTTGCTGTATACCTGAAACTAATACAACTTTGTAAATCAACTGTACTCCATTATAAAATAAAAATGAAAAAAACTCAAATGATGATATACATAATAATGAACTTTCCTAAGTTTACCATAAAAAATGAATTTGCATACACACATAGTTTTTTCTTCTAACCTTTACAGAAACCCTGCATGATAGAGAGTGTTTTATTACCTCCTTTTGCAAGTAAGGAAATTGTGTCTCATGGTTTTTCCAGTGGTCATGTATGGATGCGAGTGTTGGACTGTGAAGAAAGCTGAGCGTCGAAGAATTGATGCTTTTTTAAAAATTTTAATTGGAGGTTAATTACTTTACAATATTGTATTGGTTTTGCCATACATCAACATGAATCCCCCACAGGTATATACGTGTTCCCCATCCTGAACCCCCCTCCCTCCTCCCTCCCTGTACCATCCCTCTGGGTCATCCCAGTACACCAGCCCCAAGCATCCAGTATCATGCATTGAACCTGGACTGGGAAAACTGGCCAACCACTTGTAAAAGAATGAAACTAGAACACTTTTTAACACCATACACAAAAATAAAATCAAAATGGATTAAAGATCGAAATATAAGACCAGAAACTATAAAACTCCTAGAGGAGAACATGGGCAAAACACTCTCCAACATAAATCACAACAGGATCCTCTATGACCCACCTCCCAGAATATTGGAAATAAAAGCAACAATAAACAAATGGGACCTAATTAAACTTAAAAGCTTCTGCACAACAAAGGAAACTATAAGCAAGGTGAAAAGACAGCCTTCAAACAGAGTTTTGCCAAAAGAATGCACTGGTCATAGTAAACACCCTCTTCCAACAACACAAGAAAGACTCTACACATGGACA